>JBBPBX010018078.1:33859-46066 GCA_038048925.1 Garcialebias charrua
ATATATATATATATATATATGTTGTGTAGTGTGTGTGTGTGTGTGTGTGTATAAGTGAAACAAAAACGGCTACATTATAAAGCGATGCAAAATACTAACAACAGGAACTTGTCTATGTTGGTGTATGCCATGACTGTTTCCAGATCTTATCAAACCTTTGACCTCTGTTGAATCCTCCAGACATGATCCCATCCTGGTGTAGAGTCGTATGAGTTTAGCTGAATTCCTTTAGGGAAAATTAACTACTGTACATTCTTTTTAGATTTTATCTGGAAGATGATGTGAGGACTGTAAGTTCAGGCGCTCACCAGCCAATTAACTCATTGTTAATTTGATCAACAGGAGGTTAATAATGTTTGGGTCAATTGTGCACACACACATACAGACGCGCACAAACGCTGTGCCGTATTGGAAGTTCCTACTTCTTTTGAAAGTCAAAAATGCTAACGACTGTTCTGACCCGTTCCCTCTGAGGATGGTTCTACAAAACAAAAGTTCTGTCAAGCTTGGAGTCAGGAGAAACAGATAAAGATGTCACTTCAAAGCTCTTACTTTCACAGCTTTATCACACCTGGAAGATACAGATGACTTCTTCTGTACTTTTGACTGAGGAGGTCAGATCAATCACTCCTCCTTTTCTTCCTGATTTTCTAAGAAAACGGGGTGCGGCGTCCATCAAAGTGCCATTCAACAGGGTTTACCAATCACCGAGGGGCAGAGACATGTGGAAAAACAGCCCATTCTAAATCTGCAGTATCTTGGACAGCGTCGCTCTATCTGGCGGCCCAACAGCCCATCTTCAGCTGCGATCTGGCAGGAATCACTGAAGGCCCATTACTGACGGAGAGATAAGGCCTGAGAAAAGAATGCCCCTTGGATAATACAGAAAAGTCAGGAAACATCTTTCTCTGCTTCTATCTGTCTCACAAGTGTTTAAAGAAGTAATAAATGGTGCGCTCCTGACAGTCTGAGAAATTGAATCTATCTCTGACCTGTCGGAATCTCACCAGCTCCACAGGAGAGGCACCAGAAGTGACCTTGGAGGATTCTCACCCAGTTTCTCTCTTCAGAGATGGAGTTCACCTTGAAATGAGATGGGCAAACCCCGATGACGGACACAAGGAAGCGTCAGAATCGTGGTTCTAAGGTCCCACCTACTTTTGGAGACCCAACCACACAATAAGCTAAACACATTTCATCTAGTCTTTAAAGAAACTTCAATCCAGGCTGTTAGGAAAAACGTTTTACGGTTTTATGGCATGTCCCAGAGGAATTATATAACATAGAGCTTCTCGATGCATTTTCCTGTTCACTGTTGTATTGAAGACAAGGCTATTCAACTAAACTGCTCAGGGGATCACGATCACTGAAAGCCAACAGTTCAAAGGCCGGACATCCAGCAATTAAAGTGATTATGTGAATAAACCAAGAATTACAATGATCTGGGGCCTCATGTACAAAGACTTGCGTGGACTTCTTACTGAAAAGTGACGTACGGTCAAATCCAGAAAACGGCGTACGCACAAAAAAATCCAGATGTATCAAACTGTGCGTACGCCGGAATCCACGCACATTGCTTTTGTACATCACAATCAACGTGGAATTGAGCGCACATGAGAGAGTGGCCGACTCCGCCTTTGACACGCCTCCATATAAATATGCAAATTCATTTAAATATGCCTTGCACCAGAGGAATGTCGTCTTGTCCCATCATGCATCACGTTTTTCAACTGCTAAAACAGCTAAAAATAACCAAAAAACAAGAATTGAAGCTGTGCAAGACTATTCAGTCTTTCTGTTTTTTATATCTTTTGCAGGTTATTTTGTTATTTTATTTTTATTTTTTTGAAAATTTATTCATTTCATTTAAAAACATGACAATTATACATACAATACAATAACAAAAAGTTAATTAAATAAAATGAAAGGTGGCAGAAGAAGAACTAGTCTTATGAAAACTGCCCCTTTTTACTCAATTCTAATGTAAATCAAATTATATATATAAAATTTTATTTCAAAAAGAAAATAACAATCTAGCTAAATTAAAAACATAAAAACTCAAACATCTTAATCAAATCAGACAACAACTTAAGTAGATATATGTATTAACGATTCCCATATTCTTCCAAGAAACTCGTCTTTATCAGTCTCTTAAATGTACACAGTGATCTGGCATTCTTAACAGTATCTTCCAAACCATTCCACAATCCTATTCCCTGAATTATTGTGGATCGTTCCTTCAAACTACTACTAAAATAAGGCTTCACAAACATCTCAATTCCTTTAAGAAAATATACACTCTCTCTTTTAACAAAATGTGTTTGAATATTGTCAGGCAACATGCCTTTATGTGCCTTATACATAAGCAACAAAATGTTATAATTAACCAAATCATAGAATAGTTATATTCTAATTGCGTCCATGTGGATGTAATAATTGTTAATCATGTGTGTTTGGTGTGAACAATAATGATTTTCACATCATGAACAGTTTCTCAGAATCACCTCTAAGTGTCGCCAATGGAACCAAAACCACAGAAACGTGCGTACGCCAGCCCTGGAGCTGGCGTGGGGCTGCGCACATTTCCACGTTCAGTTCTGTTTTGATACATACAGAGTTTTGCGTGGAAAATGGCGTACGCAAGGTTTTTGTGCGTACGCACCGTTGATACATGAGGCCCCTGTTGCCTTTTAAATTTGTTTATTTTGCTACATTGAACCATAAATGCAATAAACGTCAACTAAAATTTAAAAAGTACATTTCAAGATTTATTTCCTTACAATAAAACTAGTGATATTCTGATGTGAAAAAATATTAAAAACACAAATGACACACTATGCCTCCTATTTTACACAAACATTATTCTGCCAGCTCTGATTTTACACATCTTTATGCTTTTCAAAATGAAAGAAAAATGTTGACTGTTTTTGATGTTCCCTGAATGACCGACATGTTGCTGTTCCAGGTGGGTCCACTTCTCAATTCAAAGAGCAGTGAGTGTGAGGTTCAGGTTATAACACTCACTGCTCTTTGAATTGAGAAAGCTCCTCGGATGAGGAGCGAAAAGTCTTCTCTTACAAACAAAGTCCAGCTGTTTTTGTATTGAACGTTTTGAATCGATCATATCCTGGATGACTGAGAATCTTTACCAGCATACTGCCTTAATGGCGTTTAGTCCCTTGCACTCCATCTGTGCCTCCCTCCCTGACACCCTGGACCCCACTACAGTTTGCGTACAGAGCAAGCCCTACAGTTGATGCTATTGCTTTAGCAGTTCTCACCTCCCTCAGCCACGGAGAAGAAAAACACCTATGTGAGAATGCTCTTCATTGACTACAGCTCAGCATTCAACACCATAGTCCCCTCCAAATTGGTCTCCAAGCTCACCACACTGGGCCTGGAGAAGTCCACCTGCTGCTGGATACTGGATTTCCTCACCAACACACCACAGGCAGTGAGAATCAGCAGCCACCTCTCCTCCACACTACTCCTCAGCACCAGCACACCTCAGGGCTGTGTCCTCAGTCCACTCCTGTACACTCTGTTTACACATAATTGTACCACCAAGCACAGCTTTAAGGTTATCCTTAGTATACTGACGACACCACCATCTTGGGCCTCATCACCGGCAATGACGAGAGTCATTAATTTTGGTTCTAAAAAAACAACATAAACTAACCTATATAAATAAAGGTCTAATAAAAAAATTAATCAATTCAAATTTACACGTATTGCACTAAAATTTGATGTGGTAGTAGCTGACAGTCATTCACAACACATACTTCGACCAAAATGGATGCAACTCCCTTATTTTTCAATAGAAAATTATCTTAGGCTACGACTCTGGCATAAAATGTGATCGGAACTACATTTTCCTTTGTTGAAAGCTACTCCTTTAATTTTCTGATGTCTTTATTGTAATAGAGAGGATTCAAACAAGATTTTTCTCACGTTTTCCAGAAGACAGGTTCAAGACTGCTTTAAAAGAGATGTCCCTCTACACAACAAAGTCATATGAAGCTTAATGTATAAAGTTAGTTAAGACATGAGGATCAGGTGACAAGCTACAAAAGGAGAAAAAAAAACCTGTTTCCAACTCACTCAGGGAGTGGGATTCCTGCAAAGATACTCAAAGCACAGCATGCAGTCCAGAAAGAGGTGGGGAAGAACCCATATAACAGCAAAACATTACAGAAATATCTGCTGCTTGCTAATGGTGCTAATGGAAGGAGAGCACATGGCGAAAACCATTAATCTGCTAAAAGAAGCAATATTGACACATGATAAACTTTTCAAGTGCTTTCAGACAATAAATGGACAGTGTCCTGTTAAAAAAAGGGAGAAAATTTACTTTCTAACAAAAAAAGGGCAGAAGAATAACTAAACACACACACACAGGTTTGTCTTTCTATCTTTACTGGGACTTTGCATTGATTTCCATTCATTTTTCATTCATTTCTATAACCTAACCCTGACCCTTACCCTAAACCTAACCCAACAAAGTTCAGTCAAGTCATCTGGACGGCTTCTTTTTCTTTTTTGTTTTGTTGAGATGTTTCTTCCTTCATCCAAAGAACTTCATCAATCTGAGGAGCCACAACAAACTGAGTCCCACAAGCAGCACATCCACAGTGGACCGACCAGTTTGTTGATAAGAAGGTTTCTGGGACCCCCCCCTCTACCCTGTTGACTTATTCTCTGAGGCAGCCATTGCCAAAATGGTTCAAAACATCAAAGTTCATGCTCAATAATCCAGGTAGAAAATCCAACAAAGTTCAGTCAGGTCATCTGGACAGTTTCTTCCTAAATCTAACCATTACCAGTACACCCAACGCTAAACCTAACCCCAACCCACCAATAGCACTTCTTCTTATGGGGCCCGGATTTTGGACCACATAAGGAGCAGTTGGCCCTCACAGTGTAGTATGTGTTGGAAAAATGAGCCTTACAAAGTAACAAATACTAAGACACCGCCACCCCACAAACACACACAAAGGGGCGGCTGTGGCTGAGTGGTTAGAGCAGTCCTCCAATGCAAGAGTTGGGGGTTCGACTCCACCAGCAGTCACATGCCGAAATGTCCCTGGGCAAGACAATGAACCCCTCATTGCCTCTGATGTGTGTCCCATCGGTGTATGAATGTGATAAAGCTCTGATTATTATCCTTCCATCCATCCATTTTCGTCCGCTTATCCGGGGTCGGGTCGCGGGGGTAGCAGCCTAAGTAGGGAGGCCCAGACTTCCCTCTCCCCAGCCACATGGAGCAGCTCCTCTGGGGGAATCCCAAGGCGTTCCCAGGCCAGCCGAGAAACATAGTCCCTCCAGCGTGTCCTGGGTCTTCCTCTGGGCCTCCTCCCGGTGGGACATGCCCGGAACACCTCCCCAGGGAGGGAATGCCTCGATAGGCGGATAGGTGCAGCGTCCGCAGTGAAGCGGGCTCTGTACCGGTCTGTCGTGGTGAAGAGAGAGCTGAGTCGAAAGGCAAAGCTCTCAATTTACCGATCGATCTACGTTCCCACCCTCATCTATGGTCATGAGCTTTGGGTTGTGACCGAAAGAACAAGATCTCGGATACAAGCGGCTGAAATGAGTTTTCTCCGCAGGGTGTCTGGACTCTCCCTTAGAGATAGGGTGAGAAGCTCAGTCATCCGGGAGGGACTCGGAGTAGAGCCGCTGCTTCTCCACATCGAGAGGAGCCAGTTGAGGTGGCTCGGGCATCTGGTTAGGATGCCTCCTGATTATTATTATTATTATTATTATTATTATTATTATTATTATTATTATTATTATTATTATTATTATATTCTTTGTAGAGATCTAGTAGAGTGCTGTATGAATGGGTAAATGAAGACACATATTGTGTTGTAAAGCACTTTGTGTAGCTTGTTGAGATAGAAAGGCGCTACATAAGTACAGTCCATTTACACACAAAGAACAGGAGTGAACACTTTAAAATACAACAAAAACTCAGCTTATATATTTGTGCACTAATTTTCTAACCAATGAAAATATGAGTAAAAGACTCACATTCAACAAAACTGTTCTGATTTCTTGTTGGTCCAGGTTAGAAATGCACAGTTTATCCCACTTTTCTGCAACAATCACAGACACTTTTGGTGCTCTGAGACGGGGACAGCAGGATGCAGACTTAGTGATGATGAATAGAGATGTCAGAAGGCAACAAAGGAGGTCGGATCCCTAACTGGCTGACTGACCTGCTGTTCTAAATAGAATGAGCGGCCAAACCATTAAGAATGGCCATCCGTCTCAGACGCAATGATAATTTACTCCATTCAAACATGGGAGCGAGGGAGAACCGGTGGAACAAAGAGCAGCGTGCCCAGTATTCCCTGGAAACTACATGCATATGTGAGTGTGTATTTGTGTCTGCACGTGCCGACACCTTCTGAACCTCGCTGCGCGTCTCCGTGTCTTGCTTCTGTCATTTTGTTTACTCAACCTGTCACACGTCAGAGTCTGTTTCCAACCGCATGGCGAATACCTGGCTGTAACATATTGATCGTCCCTTTTATGCTACACATCCGACCAACAATTTCACCGGCTAACCAAGTGTGAAATGAATTGTGAGAGTGACGTCTTGTCCAGTGCATGTACAAGCACTCGCATCTATTAGATTTATTGAAATGAGGAGCACGACAGGATCCAATCTGCAGAGTGGCTTAACAGTGGGCCCAGCTTGTGGCCAAGTGAGTGCACACTGACGTAAAAAATGGTAAATGCAGCTTGATTCAGACAGACAAAAAAATAAATAAAAGAGGTTTATAGTTCATGAAATGGGGTTCTGTGAGAAAACAATGAACAGAAAATAGTTTATCTGTTGTAGATAGCTTCTTGAACAGTTTCCATTTGGAGAAACAAAAATTTTTTTCTGATTGGATTGATGAGACACAATGCCAAGACCAAAGAGAATTACTGCAGTTTGAAACGGCTCTATTGAAAAAAAAAATATATATGTTTATGGCATTTCTTGCAAATATGTTTTTGCAAACCAATATGTTGTGGTCAGTTTCACATTTTAAGATTATTCTGGCAAAATATTATAATATTGAAAAATATTCATGAAGTACCCAGACTGAACCAGTAGTGTTTGTTGGTGCTACTGGCACTTGCAAATTTATTTATTTATTTATTTTTCCATTTATAGATGGCCTCGGCACTTGCAAATTAATAAAAATGTACGTGAATATTTGTGTAACTCAAACTTTCCAGCGACGTAAAGGTTTATAAAAGCACAAAGTGCCTTAAATGGAGGAGTTTAAATATCTCAGGGTTTTGTCCATGAGTGAAGGAAGAATGGAGCTTGAGATCAACAGAGAAGTTGGTGCAGTTTCTGCAGTGTTGCAGACTTTGTGCCGGTCCGTTGTGGTGAAAAGAGAGCTGGTAAAGCACTCCATTTACCAGTCGGTCTACGTTCCTACCCTCACCTATGGTCACAAACGTTGGAAAGTGACTGAAAGAACAAGATCGCAACTAGAAGCAGTTGAAATGAGTTTCCTCCGCAGGGTAGCTGGACTTTCCCTCAGAGATACAGTGAGAAGTTCATTTGGGAGAGATTCGGAGTAGAGCCACTGCTTTTCCACCTCGGAAGGAGCCAGTTGAGGTGGTTTGGGCATGTCAGACTGGGAAGAAACCCCCGGGGAAGACCCAGGACACGCTGGAGAGACCATGTCTCTCGGCTGGCCTGGTAACACCTTGGGATTCTTCCAAAAGAGCTGGAAGAGGTGGTTGTTGAAAGAGATGTCTGGGCCTCCCTGCTCAAGCTGCTGCCCCCCAACCAGACTCTGAAACAAGCAGCAGATAATGGATGGATGGAAACATGGGCACAGCCAGGATTTTATGAGGGGCGGTTCGTTTAAAGGCAAAGTGGACCTGGAAGAGCAACACACCCCAGTGGTTCACTGGAAGCGCGTTGGGTTGCCACTCCAAACTTTATCTCGACTCGGGTTCGATCCTCACTTGGTTGAACTTATTTTACGTTTGTCTTTTATTGGATAAAAAAAAAGGAGTTTGTGTTATGCCTGTGGTTAACACAAACTCCTTTTTTTAATCCAATAAAAGACAAACGTAAAATAAGTTCAACCAAGTGAGGATCGAACCCGAGTCGAGATAAAGTTTGGAGTGGCAACCCGACGCGCTTCCAGTGAACCACCGAGGCGTGTTAACCAGTTCGACATTAGTGGTTTCTCCATACCTTCTCTTTCCACCTCTCTTAACACAGAACTTGTGTTGTGCGGGAGTTGTAGGCGGGACTTCATAGGCAAAGTGGGTGGTTCGTTCGAACCCCCCAAACCCCCCCTGGCTACGCGCATGGGAAAGAGTTGTTCTAAAACAGCAACGATCCATTTTGGTCTTGAGCTACATCAGACTAGCCTTTAGCTTGCCAATCCGTTTCAAAGAATTATCTACAACAGGTAAGATATTAATGGTTAATTTCCACAGTGCTTCAATTCCAATGATCTGATCTTTTTTTTCAAAGGGTTGTCCATGGGTACACATTTCTTTACATCATAGCATCCATTGCAAACATTTAAATCAAAGTTAACAATTTTAAAAAAAAGTATTGTGAGTGGGACTAAGATAAGATAGAACTTCATTAATCCTGCAAGGTTGTCAGCAAAAGAAACAAAGGTTTAAAAACAAGCATCCACTGTATAAAATAAAAGTGATGAAACAGAATTAAGGCACCACTGAAGAAGAGGAAATCAAACGTTGCTAGCTTCTCTCATTCTCACCAGAGAACATTTTAAACCCACAGTGTCAATTTATGTAAATTTGGCAAAAAAGGATATGAAAAGCAGAATCATCCTCTGTTAGGAGCTGAGAACGCTTTAAGAAAAATGACAAAAAAATAAATAAACTTTACGATTTAGCAAAGCTTAAGCCAGAGCCAACTTTCCCAGAGGAGAACTGGCACAAGCAGAGTTGGGAAAAGTCAGCCAAGTCGTTAATGAAGTTATGACCGCGGACACTGCTGTGGCAGGAGATCTTAATCGGAAGCCCGAGACTCGCTCCAGACCCATTAAGTCCACAACGCGCTAATTAGATGGAAAGAAGGAAAGGTTTGTAATCTGTTCAATTAGCTAAGCCTGGGGAGGCGTCCTGTGGGGCTGTGGAAGGATTCATACTCAGGACAGCGTGCTGAACGTTTTTAGGAAGCACAAGAAAGTTTAGGCTCGATGGTCACTCTGCAGAAAC
Source organism: Garcialebias charrua (assembly GCA_038048925.1). Classification (NCBI taxonomy): domain Eukaryota; kingdom Metazoa; phylum Chordata; class Actinopteri; order Cyprinodontiformes; family Rivulidae; genus Garcialebias; species Garcialebias charrua. The sequence goes on from JBBPBX010018078.1 coordinate 43,076, forward strand.
CTCTGCGGTGCTTTCAAGAGTCAGAAATAAAAACGGAGGCTTGCGGTGCCTTGTCAGCACCGCAGTCAGACTGAGATACACATCGACCCTGTCCTGCGCTCATCTCCATGCCACGCAGTGAGCAGATGTCCGAACAATTTACTGCCCGCACCAAATTAGATCACTTTGGTGGCGTTTTGCGCAGGCCTTGCACCTGCTGCTCTCCACCTCCTCCCATAAACAACCGAACTCCCCGAGACCGGGGGAGGAAGAGAGGAAAAGTTGATTTAAGGAGAAAATCAAGGGAAACAGGTCTGCAAGTCTTCAATAGATACACGTAAACCGTGTTTTGTGTGGGCGTTGCAGCTTTACATTAACATTCGTGTTGTAAGTCAGGTTGTCTGAAAGTTTTATTTCATACCTCAAATCTGATCAGCTGTGATAGAGACGAAGAGACAACTCTATAGAGTTGAGTTGGTCTACAGATCATTACAGTACCAGAAGAAGAAGAAGAAGAAGAAGAAAATAGGCTGTGATCGCTGAGAGACCCTGGCAGGCGGTGTCACACTTTCTAAATCAAATATTGATCCTGTCTGGAATGTCAGGTGTGAGCTACAACTGCAGCAGAGCTAGACGTGGCCTCATAACTCAACATTGCACAGACGCCGAGAGAGAAGGACCGAGCGACGTCAGCGTGACTACGTCTTCACTCTGTTGGCAGTCTTTCTGGTATAGGTTTGGCCTTATGAGGTGAAACATGGCAACACACCAAGTTATTCTTACTCACTGAAAAACAAGTGGCTCAACTTTGAGATATTAACGTGCACTTGTACACATTTTGGTATTTGATATGAAACCAAAAGACCACCAAGCCTTTAAACGTTTGCATCCATTATTCAGGCCTAAAAGGAACTGCATTTCCTGATCTGCAGAATAATTCAGCGGCACCATACTGTAACAACTCCTGCCTTGGCATTTTTATTTAGTGGCCATAAAAGCTGAAATTAAAAATAGATTTTTTTTGTTGACTGATTGAGTCTATTAGTCAACACATTTCCATAGCTTTAAAGACAAAGAATGTTGTGAAACAAAACAACAGCAGCGCCTTTTTAGCTTCCAGGCATCTTTGAGTCATGGGTCAAATTGTCCATTTGAATAATTAACAGACTATTAATGAACAATGACAAAACTGATGAAAACCAGAGTGTATGTGGGTGGAATGACCCCCCTGGGTCAGGGAGGAGATGGATGGATGGAATGGGCTGTCAGTAATGAGGGTGTTGCTTCAGTCTATTGCAGTGAAGAAAGCATTGAGTCGAAAGGCAACGCTCTCGATTTACTGCTTGGTTTACGTTCCAACTCTCACTTATAGTTATGAGGTTTACAGTATATCACGGCTGAAAGAACAAGATCCTGGAAACAAGTGGCCGAAATGAGCTTTGTTCATTAGGTGAAGTGTTTTGAGCATCTGATTAGGATGCCTCCCTTTAGCATTGTTTCGGGCATGTCCCTCTGGGAACAGACACCAGAACATATCCAGAACTTGCTGGATTGTGCATCTACTTTGGCCTGGGAACACCTTGGAGTTCCCCAGGTGGAGCTGGAAAATGAAATGGGAAGATGGGTGTCTGCTTTTCTCTCCTGGACCTGTTGCCTCCGTGACCAGACTGTGGATAAGCAGTAGAAGATGGAGATGTATGTACTGGGAATGAGGTGACAACACGTGCGCCGATTATTAATAAATCACAGGTGGAACGACTGAACCTGGAAACAAGGGCTTTGTGAAACATCTGGTGGTGTGAAACATCTGGTGGTGTGAAACATCTGATGGTCTGACAATGAACAGACCAACTGAACAGTCACAACGGCCAAAACAGAAAGATCCAAACTATGACACCATGACGTGCTTCCATTACACACATATGGACCTAACTGAAGTATCATTGTTTATAGCTGCACAGTCATGGGCCCATTATTATGTAAAACAATGGGGGAGTAAGGGCCAGTTTACACGGCGCGTATTTTGAGTGTAACCGCTACTTTCTCTTTGCGACTTTGCTTATCGCCTACACGACGCTGCTGGCCCCCCTCTTTGACTCCGATACTTTTCTGATCCTGCTCTCAAGGTGGAAGTTTTTCGCTGACCCCCCGCTGATAATGTAAACATCTCCCGTGGAGCTTTTGTGTCAACCACATGCGCGCAGCCCGCATGCGCGGACAGTCTGACATTTCACGTGTCACGCTGCAAAATATAACAGTTTAACAATAATAAACAGTATTTATGTTGGCGTGGGAGATGTAAATTTATCTGAACTACAGTATCTATCTGGACTCGTTACATTTTTTAAACAGTGCGTAACGTGCTGTGAAAATGAAGACACCAGGTTTATTTTTTATTTATTTATTCAGCACCACAAAGTTTACAACACAAACACTGAGAATTAAACTGAACACACTATTAAAACACGTGAACCGAACTGTAACTACGTTAATGAACTGGACTCTTGCTGTGTGTTCATCTGGACCCATCAGAACCGCCGAACCGTCTGCCTGTTTGTTGGAACGACAGCTTCTCCACCTGGCAGAAATAAATAAATAAATAATAAAAAACTCAGTTGTTGTGTGATCAAAGTAAACACAAGCAAACATTATATTAAGAACGTTGATTTACCTGCTGTAAGTCAGCTGTTTATCACGGAGTAAAGTCCGGTTCTGGTCCACAGTCCACTCAGCGTCTGGTGTGCAGCTTGTTAGATGAAGAGGTCCCACTTGGTGTCAAATCTGTTGACTCTTATCCAAATTCCAGCTTTAACTTGTTGTTAACTTGTTGACAACAACTTGTAGTTAGCTGATTTTAGCCAGAGAGGAAAACAGACGAGGCAGGCTGCCTCGGCTGCTGTTTACCTCAGGCAGCACGCATGCGCAGTAGTGAAGGTTCCAAAAATCACAGCGCCATCTAATGGCCCAGCATGGTAACTACAGTGAAATCATGAGGACGGGGGGTGGAGGGGG
>JBBPBX010018079.1:0-40737 GCA_038048925.1 Garcialebias charrua
CAGCAGGGTCCTGGAGGGTGCGTGGGAGTTTGCCCAACCAGTTTACATGTGTTTTGTGGACTTGGAGAAGGCATTCGACCGCGTCCCTCGGGGGGTTCTGTGGGGGGTACTCCGGGAGTATGGGGTACCAGGCCCTTTGATAAGGGCTGTTAGGTCCCTGTACGACCGGTGTCAGAGCTTGGTCCGCATTGCCGGCAGTAAGTCAGGCTCGTTTCCGGTGAGAGTTGGACTCCGCCAAGGTTGCCCTTTGTCACCGATTCTGTTCATAACTTTTATGGACAGAATTTCTAGGCGCAGCCAAGGTGTTGAGAGGATCCGTTTTGGTGACCTTAGAATCGCTTCTCTGTTTTTTGCAGATGATGTGGTCCTATTGGCTTCATCAGCTCGTGATCTACAGCTTTCGCTGGAGCGGTTTGCAGCTGAATGCGATGCGGCCGGGATGAGGATCAGTTCCTCCAAATCCGAGGCCATGGTCTTGAGCCGGAAAAGGGTAGCATGCCCTCTCCGGGTCGGGGAGGAGGTCCTGCCCCAAGTGGAGGAGTTTAAGTATCTCGGGATCTTGTTCACGAATGAGGGAAAACTGGGGCGTGAGATCGATAGGCGGATAGGTGCAGCGTCCACAGTGAAGCGGGCGCTGTACCGGTCTGTCGTGGTGAAGAGAGAGCTGAGTCAAAAGGCAAAGCTCTCAATTTACCGATCGATCTACGTTCCCACCCTCATCTATGGTCATGAGCTTTGGGTTATGACCGAAAGAACAAGATCTCGGATACAAGCGGCTGAAATGAGTTTTCTCCGCAGGGTGGCTGGACTCTCCCTTAGAGATAGGGTGAGAAGCTCAGTCATCCGGGAGGGACTCGGAGTAGAGCCGCTGCTTCTCCACATCGAGAGGAGCCAGTTGAGGTGGCTCGGGCATCTGGTTAGGATGCCTCCTGGACGCCTCCCTGGTGAGGTGTTCCGGGCACGTCCCACCGGGAGGAGACCCAGAGGAAGACCCAGGACGCGCTGGAGGGACTATGTTTCTCGGCTGGCCTGGGAACGCCTTGGGATTCCCCCGGAGGAGCTGCTCCAAGTGGCTGGGGAGAGGGAAGTCTGGGCCTCCCTACTTAGGCTGCTACCCCCGCGACCCGACCCCGGATAAGCGGAAGAAGATGGATGGATGGATGGATGGATGGATATATATATATATATATATATATATATATATATATACATATATATACATATATATATATATATATATATACATACATATATACATATATATATATAGGAGCCAAGATGGTCTAGTGGCAGGGCTTTTGACTACGGATCCGAAGGTCGCGGGTTCGCGTCCCGGCCACTACCCAGCTTGGGGTGTCTATGAGTGCACACCTATTTCTCCAGCTCCCCGGGCGCTTTCGGGCTGCTCACTGCACCACCTGGTAGGTGGTTGGTTTAAATGCAGAGACGAATTTCGTCTGTGTATGGGAACATACGCAGATGACAGGAAAAGACATTATTATTATTATAATCAGTGTAGGGTTCCTGGTTTTCTCCCTGTGTTTGTCTCTCCCACTCTCTCCACAGCACATTTCTAATTGTCCTGATGAGACCCACCTGTTGCTGCCTGATGAGGACTGGTTCTGGTGGCCTACTTAAGCAGCAGCTGGACACCTCTTCAGTGCTGGGACAACTTCTGCCTTTGGGACCTCCATGTCCTGCTCCTCTGAAGTCCTTCCACGGTCTTCCTCCAGCACTCTCGGGTGCACCTGCAGAAATCATCAAGAGTCCAGTCCATCAGCTACTCAACAAAAGGCTGGGTCTGCCTGTTCCTCTCTCCACCGCTCCTCACCTATATTCAACACCACGCCAAGAACCAGGACCACTCTTCTTTAATTCATCCATCTAAGACAACAAGTAAGACAATTCTGATTACTTCGAGATTCAAACATCAACCCTCCAAGATTGGATACTCACCTCTACTCCGTTCTCTTGCAGCTCCAGGCTTCCACCTTCACCTGTAAATAAAGAACACTTATTTTGTATTCCTGGTTGTTGTGTATTCTTTCTCGGTCTGCCATTTCGGGGTCGTACAAACGCCACCATGATAGTTTGTCCCAGCCAAACTGACCCCTCTGGCACGACTGGGGAGGAACCACCTCAACCAGGTAGTAGTCAGGGAACAGACTCTGTAACTTTAGCCTTACAACAAATTCTTAAACAACAAGAAACTATGCAAAAAAATCTCCTTCAACTAGGGAGTATGGTACATTCTCTCCAACAAAAGACAAAGATTAATCCCTCTTCTCCTCCCAAACAGTCTACAAGCATGGAACCCACGGAGACCAGGCACGTTCAACATGTCAAGGAACCTGACATCAAGCCTTCTGAATTTTTTGAGGGCGATACAAGGAAATGCGGTGGTTTTTTGCTTCAATGCAACCTGGCGTTCAGCCGTGCCCCGGTAACGTACTCCACTGACTCGTCTCGTGTGTCATATATTGTCGCCTCTCTTAAGGGTGAAGCCCTGCAGTGGGCCAACGCTTACCTCCGACGACGTCGAATCGAGACTTTGCCATTTGCTGATTTCATCCAGGACTTCCTCAAGGTATTTGACTATCCTTTGTTACAAGAGGAAGCCGCTCAGAAATTATTTTCAGTCCGGCAAGGACGAGAGACTGTGGCGAAGTTCTCCATTCACTTCCGCATTCTGGCGGAGGAATCCGGTTGGGGTGAGAGGGCGTTACGTAGTTCCTTTCTGAATTCGCTCAATAGCAACATTAAAGATCAACTGTTCACTAGTGAATTACCTGCTGACCTAGATGGAACTATTGCCTTGGCTATTAGAGTTGATAACAGAGCTCGAGAACGTCAGATGGAGGAGAACTACAACTCCCATCAACAACTGTCATCCGGAAGGACTCCACCGGTTCCCATGACGTCATTTTCCGAACCCGAGCCGATGCAGATCGGACACACTCGGCTGACACCGGAGGAGCGACAGAGACGCCTACAAAACAAAGCCTGTCTATATTGTGGAAGGAAGGGACACACTTTATCCGCCTGTTCTCTGCGGGTAAAAGATTGAGCCCACCAGTTAAAAAGGAGATGCTGGTGGGTACTATTTCTGATACTCCTGTAAATTGTTTGAAACTGCCCGTCACCCTTTGTATTAACACTGTGACTTTCCCTGTTCAGGCCCTGGTCGACTCGGGTGCCGAACAAAATTTGATCAGCCAGAGCTTGGTGGACGAACTCCAGATCCAGTCTCTAAAATTGGACCAAGACATCTCTGTTTCTGCTCTCACTGGTCAAACAGTTTCAACCATTTCACACAAGACAATAAAATTTAGGTTTGTGGTATCTGGTAACCACCAAGAATTGGGTAATTTTCTTATTGTCGAGAAACAGAGATTGCCTATCATTTTGGGTTATCCATGGCTCAGGTTACATAACCCTCACATCAATTGGGAGGAGGGTCGTATTGACAATTGGGGGGTGCGTTGCTCAGCTGAATGTCTTCGCTCAGCCATCTCTTCTAGCCCTGTCAAACAAACACCTTTTGAACCCATTGATTTATCCGTGGTCCCTGAAGTTTACCACTCCTTAGCAGCTGTTTTCAGTAAACAAAAAGCTTTGTCGTTGCCGCCACACAGGCCATACGATTGTGCCATTAACCTGATACCCGGAGCTCCACTACCGTCTAGCAGACTGTACAACATCTCTGGTCCTGAAAGGGCGACGATGACGGAATACATCGAGGCGTCATTAAAGAGTGGCATCATCCGTCCATCCACATCCCCTCTGGGTGCTGGTTTCTTCTTTGTGGCAAAGAAGGACAAGTCTCTTCGACCTTGTATTGATTACCGGGGCCTTAATCAAATTACGATTAAAAACAAATACCCTCTTCCACTCATCGATTCAGTTTATGAGCAACTTCGAGAAGCAACAATCTTCTCTAAACTGGATCTCAGGAATGCATATCACCTCGTACGTATGCGCCAGGGAGATGAATGGAAGACTGCCTTCAAGACACCCATGGGCCATTTTGAGTACTTGGTCATGCCTTTTGGCTTAACCAACGCCCCTGCCGTTTTTCAGTCACTGGTGAATGATGTACTACGGGATTTCCTTGGGGTGTTCGTCTTCGTCTACCTAGATGACATTCTCATTTTTTCCAAAGGTCAGGACCAACACATCTGCCATGTAAAGTCAGTGTTACAACGTCTTCTGGAAAATCATTTATATGTCAAGACTGAAAAGTGCGAGTTTCACATCTCTACAGTCTCCTTCCTGGGGTTCATATTCGAGAGAGGACAGGTAAGATCAGACCCAGCGAAGATTAAGGCGGTGGTGGACTGGCCTACTCCTACGACCCGAAAACAACTTCAACGCTTCTTGGGATTTGCCAATTTTTACCGACGTTTTATAAAGGATTATAGCAAAGTTGCCGCGCCTCTAACCCAACTGACGTCTTCCCTCAGGAGGTTTGACTGGCCTCTGGACGCTGAAAGAGCTTTCACTAACCTCAAAACTTTGTTTTCCACAGCTCCCATTCTGTCTCACCCTGACACCCACAGCCAGTTCGTGGTGGAGGTGGATGCCTCCGTGTCCGGAGTGGGTGCTGTTCTTTCCCAGAGGTCGGTGGAGGACAACAAGCTTCATCCTTGTGCTTTCTTTTCTCGGCGCCTCTCACCTGCTGAAAGTAACTATGATGTTGGAGATAGGGAGTTGCTGGCCATTAAGATGGCTTTGGTGGAATGGCGTCACTGGCTGGAGGGTGCCGAAACTCCGTTTGTGGTTCTCACTGACCATAAGAATCTGGCGTACCTGCAAAGCGCTAAAAGACTCAATGCTCGACAGGCTCGTTGGTCGCTGTTCTTTGCCAGATTCAACTTTTCTGTCTCGTATATTCCAGGGACACGCAACGTGAAGCCGGACGCCCTCTCACGGCAGTTTGCTGCAGCGGACGACCTCGACATCCCCACTAACATTCTTCCCCCATCCTGCACGGTGGGCGTTTTGACATGGGAGATAGACAAGGTGATTCAGGACGCACAGCAGACTGAACCCGACCCGGGTACTGGCCCCGGGGATAGGAGATTTGTTCCCCCAACTGCCGTCGGTAAGGTGCTCCACTGGGTGCATTCCGCCAAGTTCTCTTGTCATCCAGGTGTCTGTCGGATGTTGCAGCTCGTCAGGACCCACTTTTGGTGGCCCAACTTGGAGAAGGATGTCAGGGACTTCATCGCAGCTTGTCCCACCTGTGCGCGGAGCAAGCACAGCAACCGACCACCGGCGGGACTGTTGTTGCCTCTTCCCGTTCCCAGCCGGCCCTGGTCGCACATCGCACTCGATTTCGTCACTGGTTTGCCTATTTCCAATGGTTATACCACTATCTGCACGATTGTTGATCGTTTTTCTAAGTCCGCCCACTTCGTTCCTCTGTTGAAACTTCCCTCTGCAATGGAGACAGCCCACCTGATAACAGAGCACGTTTTTCGCCTCCACGGCATCCCTGTGGACATTGTTTCTGACAGAGGCCCCCAATTTGTTTCGCAGGTCTGGAAGGGTTTCTGTCGGGCAATCGGTGCATCCGCCAGCCTGTCCTCGGGATACCACCCTCAGTCTAATGGCCAGACTGAGAGGTGCAACCAGGAACTGGAAGCCATGCTAAGGTGTGTCACTGTCAACAACCCTTCTTCTTGGTCTCAGCAGTTGCCATGGGTCGAGTACGCCCACAACTCCCAGGTGTCCGCGGCCACTGGAAAGTCCCCATTCGAGGCCGCACTGGGGTACTCCCCTCCTCTGTTTCCCTCGCAGGAGGTTGATGTTGGAGTTCCATCTGTCAACTTGCACGTCAGACGTTGCAGGAGGACCTGGCGTGTCACCAAGCAGGCCCTTGCCAGGTCAGTGGAACAGAACAGACGTTTTGCTGACAGGCATCGGAGGGAGGCGCCCACCTATCACGTCGGACAGAAGGTGTGGTTGTCTACCAAGGACATCGCGCTCAGGGACACTCCACGCAAGCTGGCTCCACGGTTCATTGGTCCCTTCCCCGTGGTCAAGATCATCAATAGGTCTGCTGTGCGTCTGCAACTCCCAGCTTCCATGAAGTTGCACCCTACGTTTCACGTCTCCCTCCTGAAACCTGTGTCTACCAGTCCCTTGCACCCTCCTGCCGACCTCCCACCGCCCCCCCGCCTGATCGCCGGTGACCCAGCATTCACGGTTCGGCGCCTCCTGGATGTGAGGCGTCGGGGCCGTGGTTGGCAGTATTTGGTGGATTGGGAGGGCTACGGCCCTGAGGAACGTTCATGGGTTCCCAGGTCGCGGATCCTTGACCCCTCTCTCATTGCTGACTTTTTTAGGGTCCACCCTGAGAGGCGACTACGACCGCCGAGAGGCGGTTCTTGAGGGGGGGCTCTGTAGGGTTCCTGGTTTTCTCCCTGTGTTTGTCTCTCCCACTCTCTCCACAGCACATTTCTAATTGTCCTGATGAGACCCACCTGTTGCTGCCTGATGAGGACTGGTTCTGGTGGCCTACTTAAGCAGCAGCTGGACACCTCTTCAGTGCTGGGACAACTTCTGCCTTTGGGACCTCCATGTCCTGCTCCTCTGAAGTCCTTCCACGGTCTTCCTCCAGCACTCTCGGGTGCACCTGCAGAAATCATCAAGAGTCCAGTCCATCAGCTACTCAACAAAAGGCTGGGTCTGCCTGTTCCTCTCTCCACCGCTCCTCACCTATATTCAACACCACGCCAAGAACCAGGACCACTCTTCTTTAATTCATCCATCTAAGACAACAAGTAAGACAATTCTGATTACTTCGAGATTCAAACATCAACCCTCCAAGATTGGATACTCACCTCTACTCCGTTCTCTTGCAGCTCCAGGCTTCCACCTTCACCTGTAAATAAAGAACACTTATTTTGTATTCCTGGTTGTTGTGTATTCTTTCTCGGTCTGCCATTTCGGGGTCGTACAAACGCCACCATGATAATCAGAGAGTCAGAGTCAGAGTCAGAGAGAATTTATTGTCATTTGCACCGCATGTAGTACATGTGTTGAAAACGAGATTATGTACACAGGGTCCCAGTTACATCCAACAACAAATGCAAGAGAAAAACAATAATAACATCTAGAATTAACTAAGAGAAACATCAACTAGTAATACACTAAGCCCTAATGTATAATACCTGCATGTGCATCCCTGCATCTATTAGTGTGTGGTTGTAAGCATGCATAAATTAATAAGGCTTCTCTAATAGAACATTCAATAGTGACAGTGAAGCATCAGAGATCTGTCCCCCAAGACCCGAGGTAGACAAAGGGGGGGACCAGAGCCCAAGACCCCAAGAAGGAACCCAACCTCAGAGCCCCCAGAGTCACCCGAACAGGACGAACCACTCACCCACCCCCCAGATCCGACCATAGGGGAGAACCGGGAGGGCCCTACCAGCGATAATATACAATGACCCCCAGGGGCCAACAGCAACAAACTCATAGGACCCCACCGGAGCCTGCTGTACCGACATAGCCCCAGGTCCAAGCGCCAGGGCCCGGGCACCAGAGACACCCACCCCTCATACCAAAGGCTCGATAGGACCAGAGGACCCCAGCCCCACCAGGCAGACACTAGGCTGAACCGAAATACGCCCAAGTGCCCAACCCCCGAAACCGAGGGCCCCAAACATGCCGGTAGGCAAGGGCATACCCCACCAGGGAGCCACGTGGCAGGAGCACAACACCAAGTAGCCTCAGATGTATCAAAGAGGGGGCACTCTAAGTCCTGGCCTGACAGCCAGATACAATCACACAAGCCCACCCTCATCCTCACCCTCAGTCTCTCAAAGACATATAATAACGACACATTCCATTCATAATCCCGATACACACTCTATACCCCCCAGGGCCAAGACATGTACCTGACCCCTACATGGGGCAGTCCACATCCAAACCCAGGAGATAGGCCCATTCATTCTGGGGTGGAGAGGAGCCGACATCCAAGATCCGGCCCAACCCGCGCTCAGCCAAGAAAAACCCAGGTTTAACAGATGTTTTGTTAAAACTCTGGTCTATGTGGTTGCTTCCTCTCTGGATCGGGTTAATAAAAGCAGATTGTCTAGATAAAAGGGAATTCTCATTCCTGTTGTGCGCAAAGGTTGCAGAGCCGTCTCCACACATTTGGTGAATGTGCGTGGGACCAGGGAGTAGCCGAACGGCACCCTGTTGTACTGATACAGGGTTCCCTAGAAGGAAAAAATACAGAAACTTCCTCTGTTTTGGGATGATGGAGATATGGAAGTATGCGTCCTGCAGATCTATGGAGGTGAACCAGTCGTTCTGGTGGACGTTCTCCAGCAGCTGTTTTATTGTCAGCATGTGGAACTGCCTCTCCATAATCAATTTGTTGAACATGGGAAAATCGAGAATGGGTCTCATCGCTCCCATTTTTTTTGGCACTAGGAAGTAGCGGGAATAAAAACCCATGTTTTCCTCTACGTCGAGAACTCTGGAGATTACATTTTTCATCAGGAGTTCCCGAACTTCTGACTGGAGGGACGAGGTCTGTTCTGAAGATGACAGAACTGTCTCTATAATCCCTCTGAACGGTGGAGGCGAGCTGCAAACTGTAGCATGTAACCTTTGCTTATCAGTTTGTTCATCCATTTGTCCAGTGAACACACTTGCTGCCACTCTGCGTAACGCTCGGAGAGTGGGCATGCGTGATTTTGTCGTGACATGGATGCCATGGACGTTAACCAGTTTAAAGCCCCTGTTGTCGTCACCCGTCTCGGTGTTTATCCGGGGGTGACCCAAGAGGGGCTCAGATCAAAAGGGCTGTCTGCATGTCTCTGTGCTATGCTCAGGCTGTAGGCTCACATCAGAACTTATGTGAGCTGGCGTGCATTGAGAGGGGGCGTCAACACTTTTGTGAGTGACACACCGCTTCAGAGGGTACTCATGCTGCTGTTTTTGTGAAACACATTTTCTCCTGTTGCGCTTCTCCTGTTGCGCTCAGGTTACAGGCTCACGTCAGAACTGAGGTGAGCCGGCGTGCACTGAGGAGGGGCGACTGCACTTTTGTGAGTGACACGCCGCATTAGAGGAGGCTGCTGCTGTTGTGGTGTAACATGTTTCTTCCTGCTGCGTGGTGAGTGAGCAGGAGCGACAGAAAATATCACCGGTTCTGGCAGAGCGCAAGAGGTTTTCCCGGGCTCAATCTGCTGAGCAGCATCCGTTTTGACTGACATGACAGAAAAATGCTTTGTGACATGTTTCGAGCTGCAATGCCTCTTAAACAGCTTTTTAGAGGAGGCCGGCTTGTTATTTGTGGTGAATGTGTGATGTAGAGAGGCCGCTGTGAGATCAGCTGGTCTGACAGGTAGGCTAGAAGCAGAGCAAGATTTGCTCTCTGAGACATGTTTTGGTTTTATTTCAAAACGTACATCTTTAAAACATACACTCCCCCCAAGGAGTCATTTCTCGGGCTGCCTCCTCCGTGGGCCCTGATGCTGGCTGTTTCAGGGCTGCGCCTGCTGACGGCCTCTGGAGAAGCGCTGAGACATAGCTGGCTGACGTGCCGGGTGTAGCTGTTCTCTGCTGGGGGGGCGGAGGAGGAGTGGAGCAGGCAGCTGCTGCTGCAGCTGTGGAGCGCCTCTGCTGTTGTCGCTGGCCTCGGCGGTCCCTCAGCGAGTGGGGCGGTGCGAAGAGGACAGTGACGTCATCAGATGGCAAACCATCTCAGAGATCCCCTCGCTCTTCTGCGATTTTTCGAGCAGTGTCTTGAAATTCCCCCCAAACAGTGCATCTGACGTGATGGGGCATTCCAGTAGGTCTTTCTGCAGCCTCTGAGGCATGGATGGAGCAAGGCGGAGCCAGGTGGTCCTCTGGATCGTTGTCATCCAGGCGGCGGTGCGGGAGAGGCAGACTGTGGACGTGGCGCAGAGGTTCAGGATGATGTCAGCAGCCTTGCACAGAGAGCTTTTTGTCTCCTCCGGCAGGTCTGCTTCCTCCAGCCTCTTTGAGATGCTGAAGGTCAGTAAGGCGATATTGTTGTTCGCCGCCACCTGAAATGAACATTGGTGAGCTTGGTTGAGAGCTGAATGATCGTTTGGACATGCTTTCCTAGAGGGAAGGATCGCTGGTCCATCCTAGAAGTTTTTGCCCCGAACGCCTCCGCAAGGCTTGGCTCCACAGGAGGAACCAAGGGAAAACTCTGCTCGGTAAAACCATCCACTCTGGTGATGGAGGCGAAGGTGGGGACAGGAGCCATCAGCTTGCCGGGCCCAGTTGCATCCTCGTTCCAGTGTGACATCACAGCAGGAAAGGAGGGCCAGATAGGGTCTGGGCGACGAGCTGGGGCAAAGCCAAAAACCCTCCCGCCAGATCATCCGATGGGGCGGGGAAGGAAGAGGGACAGAAAAAATCCCTTAGCGCTAGCTCAGCCTCTTGATTTATGCCGGGCAGTTTCAGGAGGAGAGCGCCTGCAGCTGGTAGCAGAGCGGTCACCAGTGTAGGAAAAAAACGAGGTGGTTGAGCATCCATTCGACCATGCCTCTTAGGGTGTTTTAGGACAGCGCTTAGCGGCGTGTGCGCACCACGCACGTTTCATGCAGGCTAAATTCAAACAAAAAAGGTTGCATGTTGTGCGTAAAAATAGCAGGCCCTATAAATGCGCTAACGGCAGATGTGCACTTTCTGTAGCTTTTCATGCAAAAACAACGCCACAAAGAACAGTTTTCTTCCTGGTAGTGGTTTTAAATAAATAAATAATAACATCACTCACCACTTCCTGCGGCTATGTTGCCTGAAAAACTTCCCGGTGACATCTGTTAGCCGCCATGCTGCTCTCCAGGAGGGGAGAAGCAGTGGGGCTACTGCTAGCATCACCTTTTCCGACGGAATCAACCAATTCACTTTGCGGTTCTGTCGAGAACAAAAGGCGATGGCGTCATTAAGCGAGTAGTTTTCCGCCACAGAGAAAAAAAAAACTTGACATTAGCCTGTAGATTGTTAGCCTGAAAAGGGTTGCTCGTCTGCCTCTCTTCTGGAAGAAGGAGCTCACAGGGACGGCAGCAAGAGGTGGGGTGGGTGGTGTCGGAGCTGAACGACGACTTATCTTCTCCTTTAAACAGTGCTCGCTGGATGAAGAAAAATAGGGAGCTGATTTTCTGGTCTCACCGTAATTTATACGGACCGGGTAGTCCCACACAGCAGGTGGAAATGGAATAAAGTTTTCAGTGCGCGCTGCCGCCCGGAGGGATGTACCCACTAGCGCCTTAAAGGGTGAAGCTTATATAAAATAGAACTGGACAATGTGTCAGCCTCATGGACAAAAACTGGAAGTTGGTTCCACAAGAGAAGAGCGTGAAAACTGAAAGCTCTGCCTCCCATTCTGTTTTTGGAAACTCTAGGAACTGCAAGTAAACCTTCTTTCTGAGAGCGAAGTGGTCTGTTGGAAAAATATGGAACAACAAGATCTTTAATATAAGATGGAGCTAGATTGTTGAGAGCTTTGTAGGTTAGACGTAAGATTTTGAATTCAATTCTGAATATGACAGGGAGCCAATGGAGAGAAGCTAAAACTGGATAGATATGATCTCAACCATGAGACCACTGATGAGGAAGCAAGAGGCTTGGGATCCACCAGGAGCCTGGGCTCCACCAGAGCAGCAACAGCTGCAGGACTGAATGCAGAACTGGGGTCATTGTCCCTGACACTCACAGAGAGGCACAAAGGAGGTAGGTTGTTGTCCCCGACACCCACGGAGAGACACAGAATAACTAGATTGTTGTTCCCAAAACCCATGGAAACACAGAAGGGTGGGTTTGGTTGCTTCGTTGGCTGAGATGGGTTTGACTACTTCTTTGGCTGAGGTAGGTTCAGCTGTTTTTTCAGCTGCGGTGGGCTCAGCTGCTTTTTTGGCTGGAACCACAGTGGCCACTCCTGTGACCGGGACTTTGGAGAGCGGTACCTTGATGTCTCTTGAGAGCACTACTGCTGAGTCTGGACATGGAGATGACTAACTGGAGAAGGTGAATGGGCTTGGGTTTTCAGTTTACCAGTTTGATTTTGAGTTCTGTATTCTATCACAGTTTGTAAGGTTTGGACCCAAACGCAGGTAGACTCAAGGAACTTAAATATATTTATTAAATAAATGCAATAAAAAATGCTGACATAGCAGTAAACAACAAAAATCTTAGCAATCACAAAAACACATGGAACAGGTGAGATCATGACAAAGAAGACTGGGACATCTGGCAGGTAGTCAAGACAATGCAGAACTGACAAGTAGTAGACCAGAGACTGTTTATAAAGTGCAGAGGTGATTGGGAAAATGAAATCACCTTGGTGACTGTGAAGTGTGCACAGGTGTGAGTGGCAAGAGCTGCAGGTGACTACATGGGAAAAAAAGAAGGCTGCAGATTACAAAAAAATCACCAAAATCTTGAGACATAAATACATATTCTCACAAACTTAAGCTTCAAGGGCATTGTGGTTTTACTGTTGCTACTCTTGAAATGTGGAATGACTTGCCTTTAGATTATGATAGGTGTCTACCCTGTCTTTTAGAAAATAAATTGTCAAAATCCATCTCCTCTTTTGACACAATCTGAGATGTATAGATGTTTTAGTTTATTTTAGTTGATTCGATGTTTTTATTACATAACAATTTTTACTTTGTTTTTTAGGTTTTCAGTATGTCCTGTGATAGTTGTGTTTCATTTAATGTACTGTACTGTACTGTACAGCACTTTGATTCTGTGGTTATTTAAAGTGTCTTATTTATAAAGTTGGTATCGTATAGTAACAATGCACACATACCGGTACACTTTTTATGGGATCTTTTTGAATCTCCAATTAACATATTCACCAGCATAAAACTACGTTTCCATACTGTAGGGAAAACTGACGTACCCATAGAAAGCGACACATGTAGGCCTACTAGGAAAAAAAAAAAAAAGCACCACAGAGAAAGGCTCTGAGCAAGATTTAAGGCTTCAATTTCAAAAAAGTGGCAAGCTTATTTACTATAGAACTATGTAATTCTTTTTTTTATTAAGACCATTTTTTTTTCTTAAACTATTGATTTTTAAGCAGAAAACATGCTTAAATATCAAAAGGTGGTTAATTGTCAATGATGCATTGATTTAGTTACTGCCTTTGTGCTTTTGGGTTCAAAATTCTGTAAAATTGCTTCCTTGCACATTCTTTTATGTCTTTCGCTCTCAGACAGTAAATTAGTGGATTGACCATTGGAGGACCAAGGCTATAAAGCATTATAATTACAACTCGCACATTAGCACTGAAACCAATTCCAAAAATGTTAGCTAAATATACAAAACATCTTGGTAAATAATATAGTGAGATTATTATCAGTTGAGTACTACAGGTTGAGAAAGATTTTAGACGAATTTTGATACCTGCTTTCTTGCTTACCTCAATAAGTATAGAGCAATAAGAGAAAACTATGAATGCCAGAGGTACAAGGAGAGTAATCATTGCACTGATAAAAGCTGGTAAAGCATATCGGACTACATCAGTGCAGGCCAGTATTGTTATACCAAAATGATCACAAAAACAGTGATTGATTACATTTGAGCCACAATAAGGAAGAGGATATGCTTCAATGGCAAAAATTAAAGGAGGTGCAGCAGCAATTATCCATGCAGTCAAACTGAGAATATGGACATTGACATTTTTTAAAACAATTGTGTAATTTAGAGGATGACAGATAGCACAATACCTATCAAAAGCCATGAGAAAAAATATAAAAGAGTTCACTGAGCCAAGAAAATGAACAAAAAACATTTGGACAAAACAACCAGTAAATGAAATTGCCCCTGATTTAAACCAATATCTGGCAATGATTTTAGGTAAAGTTGTTGTGCTGAAGAGAAGGTCACAAACTGATACATTTATTAATATATAATACATTGGCTTATGGAGGCTTTGGTTAGTTGCTAATAGGACTAAAACAACAATATTTTCCATCACAGTCATCAAATACAAAAGAAATAAAACAGCTGAAACCAGACCATAGTACTCTGGATGAAGTCCAGGGAATCCAATCAGTATGAATTCAGTTACTCTGCTGTAATTTCTCGCAGACATGATGTGGAAGGAAAGTCCTTTAAACACTGGAAAGCACACAGGATGTTAGATAAAACATTCAAATGTTGGCTTAAACTGTTACATATAAAAGTGGGTAAATATTAACAGTGTCTTTATATTTCTAAATAACACAAGGTTTTCACACATTAGCAAAGTTTAAATTAAATTCTAATATCTTTTCACAAATAACGATTCACATTTTTCAAACTAATATAATTAAAACATTCCGCATTACATGTTTGTGTTTCTATATGTTACAATAAACCAATGTGATTTTTAATTTTAAGTCATAATTTAACACAATATATATAGACACTAAAAAGCTCTTTCCATTTAAAATATATTTCTCAAACAGAGCAGCAGAGTACTCTGACTTCTTATCTGTGAGGTACCTGATTATAATGACTTCTCCTAGCATTCACTTTGATAAAGGTGGAGCTATTGGCCATCATTCTTTTCTATTCTCTCATGATGTCTAACATGCTGTTTGGTTTACTACAAACTTTAACTTGATTTGAGTGTTTGTCTCACCTTCTTCCTCCAGGTCCCAACGATGGACTGGTGATTTATTCAGTGTGTACCCTGCATTTCACAAAACGAATGCTGGGGATAGGTACCAATGCCCCATGACCCTGAACAAAAAGTTGGTTAAAAAAAATGTTTGAATGGATGGATGGATGATAAAATTTACGACTTCATGAAATTAGTTGTAAGTAAATTGTAACTTTTGACTTTTTTGTAATGATTTTACGAAAAAATAACCTTACCTTGTTTTATGAATTGATATGTGCCTAAAACAGCAGGTCGAGGTGGAAGAGTAGCTGCTATCTTTTAGTCAGGATTATTTATTAATGCTAAAACTATTTTTATTTATAATTCTTTTTCAATTCAATTAAGTTTATTTATAGTGTCATATCACAACAAAGTTGTCTCAGGGCACTTTACTGGAACATTCACATGCATAAAAAAGTCCATTAGTAAAGTTCTCTATCTAAAGGCTCCAGTATCGCTCTGCGTACGTCCATACGCGTGTCCGTACGCGCGTGCTGTACGCAGAGAGTTCAGTCCCACACCGCAGCATACGTTCTCGCATACATTCTCGTGTTTTCGCACCAAATTCTTGACGTCATTTGAGCAGCTGCAGCGCAGAGCGTTTACCTACAGGACAAATTTAGGTCGCTGATTGGTCATTGGCTGACATGCCTACTAAAGTGATTGACAGGTCGGGGGGAGGCGACATCTGGCAGCTCCAGCCGCAGTGGTATTCTGTGTTTGTGTTAATAAAAAGTTCTCAAAAAAACAAACAAAAAAAAAAAACAGGGAGCGCTGGTCCTGTAGCCCACACATCAAACCAGTACACCAGGAAATCTCTAGAACCTCCCGCAGCCACGCTGGACCCGAGTTTAATTCGCTTGTGACAAATTTGTTCATTTCTTATAATTTCAGTCATGGAGTCAACGGAGGAGGAAGCGATCACTTGCCTTTTGGAAAAAAAAAAAAAAAGAAAAGGCCAGATCAGGGATTAAGAAGTGGAATTTAATACATTTGCGTCGCATACAAAACAGTCCGGTGCTGGGAAGTTCCCTTATCAGTCAGGTTCACTGTGGTGCAACACAAGACTATGGGAATTGAGCCTCCACGCGGTTCACCTGAAGCAATACAATCACGCCTTTTAAGGCAAGTGGGCGTCAGCATCACCAGGGGCCCGCCCCCTGGTATAAATGGGTGCTGACGAAACAAGTTAATTCTCTTTTGCCCTTCACCTCGCTTCACACCTGAACTTCGCAGGACTCTGTGTGACTGGATTGCTTGACTGGAGGTGAGCTCGTTCCCTGCCCGAGCGTGACGGAGCTCCCTGCGAGCACTTTGTTTAGCGGGATGCTATCCAAGTGCCGTCAACTTTGAAATTTTTCTGTTGTTTTGTTGCCCAGTTTGGCGGGACGCCAACTGCGCCACACGCTACCTGCTAAGCTAACGGAGCTAACAGGTTAGCCACCACGAACAACGTAACAAGAGGATTCAACGTTTTTCTGCTGTTTCATCGCCTAGTTTAGCAGGACACTAACTACGCCACACGCTACCTGCTAAGCTAACGGAGCTGTCAGGCAAGCCACCACGAACAACGCAGCGTAAGGATTTCTTCAAACCACATTTAGCGGTGACTAACTGGTTCCAACTCAACGTCTCTTCTCGGCCATGGTTCCGGAGAAGAGCAAGAGGAAGTCAAAGAACTCCAACAAGACGAGCAGGCCAGCGAGCCCCGGCTCCCGACCCTGCCCCAGCGGATGTGGCTATTTCATCTCAGTAGCGGATACCCACAAGGCCTGTCCGTTCTGCCTAGGAATGGTCCACGCAAAGACAGCTCTGGACTCCCCCAAATCTTGCCCTCACTGCAACCAGTTGCATGAGGCAAAGAGATGAAGGCGCAAGGACTTTGTGGCCAAGGCCATGGGCAGTTCCACCGCGGCTCGAGAACTGCTCCTCACTGAGGCTCTCACTCCCACAGCGGAGTTGGAGGCAGACGAGATAGAGAACGGCGGCCCTGACAACAGGGGTGAGACAATGGACATTGTTACCCCCTTGGAGGACTCCACGGCAGAGTTCGACATGAGAGACTTGTTGCAAGCCGACGAGCTCTCACTAACAGCCTCCGGCGAGATTTCGGATGACGAGGCGGACAATGAAGAGGATGGAGAAGACGAGGTCTTCTCCCAGAGCCTAGCGGCAGGTCAACCAGAGACGGACGTGTCCAACCCCGCTCTGTTCGAGCTGTGCCGCAGAGCCGCGGACGTTCTGAAGGTGACTTGGCCAGAGCCCCACCCTCGACAACAAGTAACGAGGTTGGCGGGGAACTTATTTTACACCAAGCAGCAGTCGGCCACGAGGCATAGGATGCCCATCTTTCCCAACTTCCAGACAGAGCTGACTCGCACCTGGGCTGACCCCAGGGCCCCCTTGACACCGCTTCTCTCCCAGTTTCTGGATGTGGACCGGATGGAGGCAGCGGGCATGGCCCACATTCCTCAGATGGAGGAGACTTTGGTGGCTCATTTAGCCCCCAGGACATCGAGCTCCAAACCCACTCTGCCCAACAAGGCCTGCCGTGTGTCAGTCTCGCAGCTCTAGAAGAGCTACCAAGCTAAAGGCCTCGCGGTACGTGCCATGAACACCTCTGCAATGATGCAGGCCTACTTGGCCGAAAAACTGCAGGAACTCCAGCAAACCTCAAACAAAAGAAAAATCACAGAGGTTCTGGACGAGGCCCGCAGGGTAACAGACTTCGTCCTCTGCCTCATGGGAACTGTAGCCATCGCTTAGGGAAAAGCTATGGCCGAGAAGTAATCGCTCAGCGTCATCTATGGTTGACCCTGACAGACCTTCCAGAAGGCCAGCGTGCCCCGTTCCTCCACCATCCCATCCAGCCCACAGGCCTGTTCGGTGGGGCATTGGAGCGGATCCAGAGCAGACTGGATCAGCAGAGGAAACAAGAAGAAGCCCTGCGTGAGGGGATGCCCAGAAAACATTTTGTGCAACCCAGAAAATAGAGCGGGCACAGGAGACAGCAGTAGCGACACCACTCCGCCACGCGTCGACCAGCTCAGAAAAGGCAAAACCTCGAGAGGGAGCAGCGGTCAAAACCCGTTTCAGAGCCTCCTCAGGCGGGCCAGGCCTGGTCGAAGAACAGGTTCGTACCACGTCAGGCAGGACCACCACGGTCCTCCTCAACAAACCGTGACAGGAAGCAGAAGTCAGCCTGAACCAGAGCCGCTTCACCACCATTCAGGAGTTTCCACCCACAGGGAAAAGAGGAAATCCGAACTTTTAATACCAGCTTTTTTGCTAAAGAAGCTAGCCTGGTCCAGAACATGTAAACACACAAAATCACTCAAATGTTTGTGTAATAAAGAAAAATTGTTGTTTGAACACGACAATGAAATCTCAAAAAACTCAAAATGTTTTGTGTACTGTCTCAGCATTAGGGGGAAAACACAACACCTTTTTATGCAAAAAGTGTCAATAAAGAGACAAAGGGACCGGCTCACACATCCAGACTCCCAGGAGAGACAATGAGCCCTTGCAGGAGGTCAGAGACCTGTCTGCCCCAGACAGACTCTCTGACCATTGTAGTGGGACAGACAGGCCTGTTGAAGAACGGGCGGGGGGCGCTCTCCTGCCGCCCTTCCCCCTCATACACAAGGTAAACATGCCCTCCAGGCTGAAAGCACGTGCTGCAGTATGGGAGGCCTGCAGCCCATGTCCCTGGGTTATGCCAACCATAACTCAGGGGTACAAACTACAATTCTTCAAACGACCACCACCCTTCCTGGGAGTGGTGAAGTCAGCAATAACCCCTTCTCGCACTCATGTTTTGAGGGAGGAAATTTGCTCCATGATGCAGAAAGGTGCAATCAGGACAGTTCTTGCTCACGATGTAAACATAGGTTACTTCAGCAAGTACTTCGTCATTCCAAAGTAGAGGTGTCGTTTCTTTGCCCGAGCCCGACCCTACCCGAGCCCTACCCGACTTCGGGTAGGGTAGGGCCATATTTTTGCGTTTGATTGGCGGGCCGCGGGTCGGGCTCGGGCTTTGATGTGGTTTTTTTTAATCATACAGCACAAACAAAACTAAATAAAAATGCACACAATATAAAATTGTTTTAATCTGCTTGTAAAGAATATAAGGCAGTAAGTTTATTGATGAGGAAATAATTAATAGAGTGAATTTAGATGGTGAAAACCGCAGCGCACTGAGCGCAGCCACTAATTGCGCAAACTCAGCCAGAGAGCAGGCGCGCAGCGCGCGCCTGGACAGCGTCTCCCCCGACATGCTGGACTTTTTAGTGACATTTCTCGAACCATTTTACCGTGCACAGAGAGAACTGGAGGGTGACAAATATCCCACCAACCTGGTTTGTCTCTGTCTGGAATGAGAAACTGAAGCAACACTGCCAGTCCTCTCCGCAGCAGGTGTTTCTGCGCGACATGCAGAAGTGCTGGAGCGCAAAATTATTATCCACGACTTGCACAGAGTTGCATTATTTCTGTGGCCTAACTTTAACAAGCTCAAAATTATGTCACCAGCTGACGTGCGTCAGGTGCACGCTCACGTCCGCGGCACACTGCTCTCATCTGCGGCGGAACAAGTTGCCGCATTCCTGACATTCCTGAAGCTTCAAAAGTCACTGCGAGCAGCGCGCTCACACCTCCTCCATCAAAACACAGAAGAACAACATCAAGTTCTTTTGCTGAGTGGGAGAACGCAGTAAAAGCTTAATAAATAAACGTAGTGTTTTTTTTTTTTTTTGTTTTTTTTTTTTTTTAATCGGGTAGGGTCGGGTCGGGCGGTGATTTCTAGGAAATCAGCGGGCTCCCTCGGGCTTGGGTAATTAAACTAAGGGCTCGGGTAGGGTAGGGCCGTGGATTTCCGGCCCGATGACAGCTCTATTCCAAAGAGAGAGGGCGGTCTCACGCCGATTTTGGATCGGAGGGGTTTAAACAAAAGGATGCGCACATTCAATTTCACCATGTTGACTCTGAGACAGGTAATCTACTCGGTACGCCCGAAAGATTACTTTTGTAACGTGGACTTAAAATATGCTTTTTTCCACATCAGCATCTGGAGCACACACAGGAAATTCCTGCGTTTTGCCTTCGAGAACGCCACATACGAGTTCCAGGCCTTGCCTTTTGGTTTAAAAACCATCCCCAGAACATTCACAAAATGCTTGGAGGTAGCCTTGGCACCCATGAGGAGCCAGGGCGTCAGAGTGTTGAATTATCTCGACAACTTGTTGGTCCTAGGGGACAGCAATGTCCAGGCAAAAGCATATACAGACATGGTAATGTCTCACCTGAAATCACTAGGTTTGTCATAAACCTGGAGAAGAGCAGTTTGTCTCCATCTCAGATTTCTATTTTTCTGGGAGTAGAATTGAACTCCATTCTGTACAGGGCGAGGCTCTAAGAGGCACGGGTGGCAACCCTTCAATTCTACTTAGCACGTTTTCAGCTGGGCAAGACAGTGTCTCTCAAACTTTGCCAACGTCTGTTGGGCCTACTGGCAGCAGGAATTGTTTGCGTTCCTCTGGCCCTATTACATATGCGACCTCTGCAAATTTAGGTTAACAAGCAGTTGGAGCTCACCCCTCTCATCAAACGAGGGGTATGAAAGTCAACTCAGAGTGCGTGAAGACCCTACAGCCATGGAAGAACCCCACAGTGTTCAGCACAGAAGTCACACTGGGAAGGGTATTGTCCTGGGTCCTGGTGATGACAGATGTGTCTAAAACAGGGTGGGAGGGGGGCTCTGCTGGAACCAGTACGCCCGTGGGGTCTGGACCCAGTAGGAAGCCCGGGTCTACATTCATTTCCTGGAGCTATCAGCAGTGTTTCTCATACAGAAACATTTTTACAGGAAAGGCCTGATCAAACACCAGCAAGTCCTGATAAAATCAGACAACAGCTGCACTGTGGCTTACATCAACAGGGAAGGAGCGACACGGTCCCAACCCCTCCTGATGCTGACGCAGAAGTTGCTCACATGGAGCAGCTCCCGGATTTTGTCAATAAGGGCAACTCACGTGCCAGGGGAGCTAAACCACGGGGCAGATGCCTTGTCAAGGGGAGCTCCCCTCCCCTCAGAATGGCGCCTGAACCCATGCATTATTGACCAGATCTGGGCACGATATGGGAAGGCAGACACAGATCTGTTCACCTGTAGCGACAACACGCACTGTGCTCTGTAACACTCAATAAGGTACGTGAACCCACTATTGGGAATGGATGCCCTGACGTACAGCTGGCCAGCAGGGAGGCGGTATTACGCGTTTCCCCCGTCCTTTAATTCAAGTGACATTGGAACGTGTACACATGGGATCTCTCTCTCTAATATTGGTAGCTCCCAGGTGGCCAAATAAAGCATGGTTTACAGAAGTGATCTCACTCCTGGCAGGAACACCTTGGCAGCTGCCCCCCTACATGGACCTGCTGACCCAGGCCCACGGGTAGATCCTGCATCCACGCCCAGAGCTGTGGTAGCTCTGGGTCTGGCCGCTGAGAGGGACCGGTTAATGGCTTCCAGCCTACCCAGTAATGGGGTAAACACAATACAGGGAGCGAGAGCTCAATCTACGCAGACACTCTGTGCACGTAAGTGGCATGTTTTTGAGAGCTGGTGTCTAGAGAGGAATATTGCTCCATATTCCTATGACTTGGTCCAGCTCCTCACTTTTCTGCAGGACCTGCTAGAGAAGGGTTGCTCCTTTTCAACCATAAAGGTTTTCTTATCAGCCATCTCGGCGTGCCACAAAGGCTGGGGAGGTAGATCACCTGGTGCTCACCCTCTCATGATACGGTTCATGAGGGGCGTGCTAAGAAAGAGGCCTCCAAGCAGGACTTTGGCCCATCAGTGGGACCTGCATTTAGTCCTGGACGCCTTGTGAGAACCTCCTTTTGAGCCTCTTAGCAACATTAAGATAGACTTGTTGTCTTATAAGACTGTATTGCTCTTAGCTCTGTGCTCAGCAAAATGTGTGGGAGACCTTCACGCTTTATCAATACACCCAATGTGTACAAAATTTACCCCAGATGGGTCAAAGCTCACCCTGCGTCCAAACCCTGCATATGTGCCAAAAGTCCCGACTCTAAGTCCCAGAAGCCTGGACTTCGAACTGTCAACTTTTCCTCCTCCCCCAGTTCTGCATGCAGAACAGAGGCATTTAGGCCTGTTAGGGCCCTGAGCATGTACATAGAGAGGACTAACAGTTGGCAAAAAACAAACCAGCTATTCATATGCTTTGCTAATCCTGTTGCAGGCAGGGCCCTGTCAAAACAGTGCCTCTCACACTGGGTGACTGAGGCCATAAAGAGGGAATACAACAGCAAAGGTTAGCAGGTGCCCACTGGGGTACATGCTCACTCAACTAGAAGCCTAGCCACTTCTTGGGCCTTATTCAGAGGTGTTCCAGTAGCAGATATCTGTGCAGCTGCTAACTGGTCATCATCAAACACGTTTGTGATACACTACAAGCTAGATGTCACAGCACGTGACGTAACTCAAGCTGTTCTCTCTACCACAGAGAAATGTGTAGCTGACGCCTGTAGTCTTAGGCAAAAAGTTCTCATAAACATGCATTTCCAGAGCATTTCCAGGACATGATTGAATTATGTTCCCATAGTCTTGTGTTAAACCACAGTGAACCTGACTGATAAGGGAACTGAAAGGTATGCACCATAACTCAAGTTCCCTGAAGGAAGGGAACAAGGGGCAACACATGTTTGCCCTTCCAATGCCCAAGCTCAGTGAAGTGCGTATAGAGAATGAACGTGTGTCGTCAGCACCCTTTTATACCAGGGGGGCGGGCCCCTGGTGATGCTGACGTCCACTTGCCTTAAAAGGCGTGATTGTATTGCTTCAGGTGAACCGCGCAGAGGCACAATTCCCATAGTTTTGTGTTGCACCTTGTTCTCTTCCTTCAGGGAACATGAGTTATGGTGCATAACTTTCAGTTTATTGTGCGACAACGCGTTTGCGTTCTTGAAATTTGATCTTTGCGCGTACATGCCCTGCAGGGATACGCTTGTACCTCTGCGTAGTATGTGCCTACAGCTGCTTATGGACGTACGCAGCGCTATACGGGGGACTTAAGGAAGCCAGAAGACTCATTGAATCTTCACTTTGTCGCAATCTCCCAAGCACAATGGCAACAAAGGAAAAACTCCCTTTTAAAAGGAAGAAGCCTCCAGCAGAACCAGACTCAGGAGAAGCGGCCATCTGCTTTGACCGGCTGGGTTTGAGAGGAACAAGAAGGAGAGACAAATGAACACAGAATGGCAGGTACAGATATAGGTCCAGGTGTACCTGAAAGACAAAAAAAAAGATAGAAAAAAAATTACAAATATAAAACGGGTTGAGCAAAGTGAAGAAAAACATAGTGAAAAAAATTAGGTCAGTTTGTCCTCCAACAGTCTAAACCTATAGCAGGATAACTAAGAGATAGCTCAGGAAACCCAAGCCAACCCTAACTATACCTAACTATAGGATTTAGCAAAAAGGAGTCTTAAGCCGACTTTTAAAACTGGACAATGTGTCAGCCTCATGGACAGAAACTGGAAGCTGGTTCCACAAGAGAAGAGCGTGCAAACTAAAAGCTCTGCCTCCCATTCTGTTTTTGGAAACTCTAGGAACTGCAAGTAAACCTTCATTCTGAGCGTGAAGTGGTCTGTTGGAAAAATATGGAACAACAAGATCTGTAATATAAGATGGAGCTAGATTGTTGAGAGCTTTGTAGGTTAGAAGTAAGATTTTGAATTCAATTCTGAATATGACTGGGAGCCAATGGAGAGAAGCTAAAACTGGAGAGATATGGCCCTCACCCTGATAGTTGCGAAATGCTTCGAAAAACGGGTCATGACCCATATCAAAACATCCATCAACATCAACGAGGACCTTCATCAGTATGCATACCGTGAAAACCGATCAACAGAGGACGCCATCTCCTCTGTGGTCCACACTGCTCTCATCCACCTGGAACAGAAGGACTCATACGTCTGTATGCTCTTTGTGGACTTCATATCTGCCTTCAACACCATGATCCCCCAAACTCTGATGGACAAACTATTCACACTAGGACTAAGCCCCTCCATTTGTAACTGGGTCCTAGACTTTTTAACAAACAGACCACAGTCAGTGAGGACCCATAACAACTTCTCCTCCTCCACCACAACCCTCAGCACTGGCTCTCCTCAAGGATGTGTGTTGAGCCCTCTCCTGTTCACTCTGCTCACATGTGATTGTGCAGCTACCCATCCAGGCTGTCACATTGTAAAGTGTGCAGATGATACAGCTGTGGTGGGATGCATCACAAACAATGATGAGTCCAGCTACAGGCAGGAGGTGGAACACCTGGAGAGCTGGTGCAAGGACAATAACCTTCACATCAATGTGAAGAAGACAAAAAAGATGATTGTAGACTTCAGAAGGAACCAACACACCCACACCCCACTGAACATAAGAGGATCTGCAGTGGAAGTGGTCTTCAGCTACAAGTACTTGGGTGTACACATGAATGATAACCTCAGCTGGAGCAACACACCACCAGCCTGATCAAGAAAGGTCATCAGAGACTTCACTTCCTCAGACGGCTGAGACGAGCTGGTCTGAGAAGCTCAGTCCTCACCTCCTTCTACAGATGTGCAGTGGAGAGCATCCTGTGCTCCAGCATCATCGTGTGACATGGAGGCTGCACAGCTGCAGAAAGAAAACTATGCAGAGAATGGTGAAGGCTGCACAGAAGTCTGTTAGAGTCAGTCTACCCACCATCACAGACTTCTACACCTCCAGATGCAGGAAGAGGGGCACCTGCATCATGAAAGACCCCACTCACCCAGCACACACACTTTTTGTCCCACTCCCCTCAGGAAGGAGGCTGAGGACCATTAAGTGTAGAACCACTGGAACAGCTTTTATCCTGAGGCTGTTAGACTCATGAATAAATAACTAGAATAATCACTGCAAAATATCACATCATGTTGCTGCTGATCTGTTTCATGTTGCAGTAGGGCACATATGTCCGAGTGGCGGCCCACAGGCCAGATCCAGCCCGCGAAGCAATTAGTTATGGCCCCCTGGATGATATTTAATAACTATTAGAGCCGGCCCGCAAGCCTTAGCCGCCCGCTGGTGTTTTGCACACGTCACGGGGTCGATAAAACTATGTAATGGATTTTCTGAACAGAGTCGTGTCTCATGAACCCAGAGTAATAAGACCCACCTCAAATTCAGGAAATCCATTCCATAGTTTGCAGCCAGCTACAACGTGCGGACTGGGTGAGTAGCATTTTAGCTAACTGCTAGCCAACTTTTCCTCGTAACATGTCCGCTGTGTGGAAGTATTTTACACTAAACACCGCAAGACAGCAACGTGCAATGTCTGCAGAGCCATAGCGCCATATTAAACTGCGGTCAAGTTAGTTCAGCGGGACGACACTGTCGCTGAACCGAAAAAGCAGCACGACCCAACCGCGTCCCCATCTCAGATTATTGAGGGACAGGCTGAGTTTTATAGCTGCTGAACTCAGCCTGTCCCTCAAGAAGTTGCTAAACTTTAGCAACTTCTCATTTGAGCTCCATGTCTTCAGCGTTTTTTTTCTTCCTGTTCAGCCGTGGCCAGCTGCGTCTACTCCGACCTGCGGTCTGACTATCATGTATGAGGGACAAGCTGACAGCGACTGACCGAAATCAGAGCGCCCCAGATTGAACAATAAAAAACATAGCTGAAGCCACGGAGCTCACATGTTCACCGAGAAGTTGCTGAACTTCATCATAATTAATGACCAACAGCTGTCAGCTGTAGAAAATGAAGGATTTCACAGATTGATACTTGCAGCCAACAGTAAACAATCATAAAAAAGTACAATATATTAATTAAAAATCACAAGACAGCTGTATGCCTAATCATTCAACCTTTATTTAGGCAGGTAGCCTAAATTATTTTATTGTATTTTATTTATTTATATTTATTTTTCAGTTGAATGGACTCGGAGACAATTGCAGATAAGAGCCATGAGAAAGAATACAACTGATTTGATTTATTTTCTTATTTTCCTATTTAAAAGCGGTGATCAGTAGGATCATAGAGCTGCACAATAATGCATTTTCTGTTTATAATGCATGCACTTTTATTTATGCATTTATCTTGATACAGTATTAAGAAACATATTTTGTTTTTAAAAACAATTAAATTTTTTGCTGTTTGCCTGTTGAAATTTTTTTTTACTTGAAATTACTGACAGATCCATAAGAAAATATTGCTTTATTCATTTATTTCTTAAATAATAGACAGTCTGTTAGGTCTTGGTTCAATAGGCTATGTGAAATATTTTCAATATGAACATTGAACCAGTCTGGCCCTTGGCTTGTAGAAAATGTGTTTTTTTGGCCCTTGGTGTATTTGACTTTGACACCCCTGCTGTAGGGGTACAGGGGTAGATCATATTTACTGACTGTACTGTACACCAGATGTAAAATTGATCAGGTTTTATACTGACACAAATTATCATCAATTATTCACGGGTTCTCTCTTTTTCGGATTAATCAACAAATTTTGTGAATTGGTGATGAGATGCAAATGGCATGAAATAGGGGCGGAGTGGGACAACTTTTCAGCCCGGGCGTTTAATGGCCAAGAGTGGCCCATTTTTTCACATTTTAAAAATATTAGGCAAAAATGTAGCATATAATATTTTTTTAATTGCAATACAATCAACAACCTTTTTTTAGTTATACTTTTTTGTTACATTTTGTTACAGTTCAGCAAATCAGGTGAAAAAAAAACTAAATTATTTGACTTAAAAAACAGAAAAAGATAAGTCAATTCTTTGTTGCTCTTTCCATATCAGACTCAAAGATTACTGAAAAACTCAAAACGTAATTTTGTTGTCTTGAACGTTGGCCAGCTGTCATGAGAAGTTTGCACTAAATACAGTGACAAAAAGATAAACCATAAAACTATTTCACATTTAAAATATTAAATTTGAGGCCAGATAAAATGTCAATGAGACCAGATTTGGCCCATGGGCCTTAAGTTTGACATGTGATCTACAGCATCAGTAAGCGCCTAAGAAGTGCACTAGTTTCTGCCACCATATTTGTTACTTTGTCATTGTCAATGGACATAAGAAGTTCTTTCTCTGTGGACATCAGCATAAATGCCTCCAAATGCTCCTGGTTAAGTGTGCTTCGTAGTCTATTCTTGATTAACTTGAGAGTAGAGAAGCTTCTTTCACATGCAACCTGAGACAATGAAAGGGTCAACAAAAATTTGTATGCCAGCCCTATAACTGGGTAGGCATCTGTGAAAAGGTTATACTGTGTCAATATAAGGTAAACACAGATAACACAGTTTCTGCAAGAAGAACAAGCCCTGCTTTCAAGTTCAATCTCTGGTTCAACTGAGCCCTCCTGGCCACCCTGTTCCATCTCAGTACCTATCCTGACAGTGGACTCTTCCAGAGGGGACTTTTTGAGCCTATCCCACTGGGATGCTAGACTGGACAGCTCTGTGTGTAAAGTACTCACTGTGGCTCTCTCATCAAATCTAAGCAGATTTTTGCTTATTTCTTGAAGTGCTGAGCTCTTGAGTCCTTTAAGCCTTATCTCTGAAAAGTTTTTAGGGTCAAGACAAGCAAAATCAGAGACAAGTTTGGCATTGGTTGCAATATGTATGCATATGCATGAGTTTATTTTTATTTGTCTATTAAATGTGTTGCTTTAACATTTTTCTGTCTCCTGTTTTCACTTCACCTCATGCATTTCTGCCTCATTACGTAAATAAGGACTTGTGTGGAAAATTAAAAAAATAATTACATTTAATTACATAACACAAGTCATCTAAGAGTAAAAGTAAAAACAAAAAATATATAGGCCTACCGGTATTTTAAGCACAGTAAAATGTAAAATTATGAATTAAAATATATAATTTGTTGGAACTAAGCTGGAAAAAAAAAAGATGATGGTCAATTAATTTTTAAAACATGAGATAAAGTTCTCTTTTAATTTAAATTGTCCTTTGACATTTATTTATTTATTGGTCAATTTATATATTTCTGCTTTTATTTCTAATTAGGCTATGTCTGTTTAGGTCCCACTTGACTTTCATGCATGTTCAGTGACATAGTACAACGTTGTGACATTAGCTTAATTTATTATGCCAGTTTTTAATTTATATCATTACCTGTTGCTTCTTCTGTCTGTCTCTTTGAAAAAATGTCTGTAAGCTTTGCACATTTGGCAGCTTCCTCCTGTAACACTTTTCTTTTCTTCAACCTGACTTTTTCAGCTCCACCTGGCCTTTTCCTATCTATTTTTATTGCTAATTAGCAGTTTGGACTCCGCGCTGCTCCATCACCTGATGTTTTGGAAAATAACCGTGCTTCGCTCCTGGGTTGGACTCAACCAACGGTGAACTTTCAGGGGTGTTTTTTATCAAATGGTAGCTCCCAAACTGCCGACCCAGTGTAGCGCAGTCTCTTAAAGGGATCAGCGCTGCAGCCTCTTAAAGGGAGGGACAAGTTGATTGTGAGCAGATTTATTCAACCGTCATCATTTTCCCCGTGCGCCTATCGGCCCATTCATGAAGCGGCCCATCGGGAATTTCGGGAGAAATCCCGATGCCACTCCGCCCTTGGCATGAAACGTTAATTTATGTTGATTCACCAGGAGATTAATCATTTATTAACAGAATCATAAAATTACATCATAACATGTACAACTGATTGATTGATCAATTTCCTATAAATTAACTTCAGCACAGATGAAATCATGCGTCCGTAACTTCTAGGAACAATAGAAAGAGTTATGGACCTTAGAATAACTCATATCTGCAGGCAGTTTAGCTTAATGTTACTGGCAAGAGATAAGGGAGAAAGTTAAAGTGAGGAGGAGGATGGAAGGAAAGAAGGGGTAGTTATCTTGAAGTTAGTTTCAACCAGAAATGACACGTTCTCCGTGCGATCTCCAGCTAGACGTAGGTCCACTTTTAGTAACATGTCAACTCTTTACCTGGCACAATGGTCAGTCAAGAATGGAAATTCCTTGACGTCCGAGGTCACTCTGGTTACCATTGTAGCTCTTCTCACGTTCGCCTTTGACCTACTGAAGTAACGGTAGTCCGGTTGATTTTTCAAGATGAATTATTCCAGAAAGGAGATTCATTCAAAGTTTGGAGCTGTAACGCTCGAGTGGGTTTACAGCGAGGCTGCTGTAACCCTTGCTGAGGAACGAGGACCTTTTGCTCATGGTCAGACGTCCACAGCTTAAAGAGAAATTTCACATTCATTCATTCAAGTTTATTTGATAAAGGACAGCATAAACAATGTTACATGTTAAAAACGAAGCAACCATTGTCTTGTACAGATGAGTTTAAACCGCACACGGTCTACACTCATCTCCAGGCCAGCGGTCACTCTTTCAGGGATGAAGATGTTCACATCCTTGATAGAGAGGAACGATGGTTTGAGAGAGGAGTAAAGGAGGCCATCTTTGTGAAAAGAAACCGTCCATCATTAAACAGAGGTGGAGGCCTCCGGGTTCAACTGTCCCCCTCTTACAATGCTGTTATTGCTAGTATCACTCAGCCCTCTGTGAATAGCAAACAACCATCAGGGTGCTAACGATCCATCGTTAGGCTGATGGTCCTCCTTGATCATGTGAGCAGCTGGTTTCAGCTGTCATCAGCCAACTGGTTGATCCACTGTGAGAGGGTGCTATTTATAAGACTGAGCTGAATACAGCAGCTCAGACTGAGGAAGTCTTTCGGATGAAAGACAAAACGATTCTACAATTTTTTTTCTTTGTTTTGTTTTGGGTTTTTTGAATGTCCAGAGGACCAGACTTAGCTTTTTTACATTTTTACTTTGTTTTTTTAGGTTTTCAGTATGTCCTGTGATAGTGGTTTAATTTAATGTACTGTACTCTACAGCACGTTGTACTGTGGTTATTTAAAGTGTCTTATAAAGCTGGTATTGTATAGTAATAGTAATAATAATAATAATAAACTTTATTTGTATAGCACCTTCCTACCCTTGCATTGACCAAGGTGCTTAACAGGACAGAAAATATAAAAATCGGTACAATAAATCAGTGAAAATATAATAAAAGTAACAGCAATAAAAGGAGGCAATGGAAATAAAAAGCTACATACTAAAATACCAAAGTAATAAAAGTTACACACTGAAAGCTTTTTTGAACAAGTGGGTCTTCAGTCTGGTTTTGAACAGAGTCAGATCAGAGGTGGCACGCAGCTCAAGGGGGAGGCTGTTCCAGGCTTTTGGGCCGGCAACAGAAAAGGACCGGTCTCCCCATTGTTTGTACCTTGAGCGAGGCACCTCCAGCAGGTGTTGACTGGCAGATCGTAAAGCTCTGCTGGGCTGATGGACTTTCAAAAGTTCTGAGATGTAGAGAGGTGCAAGTCCATTCAGAGCTTTGAAAACAAACAGCAGCAGCTTGAACTGTATCCTGAACTGAACCGGGAGCCAGTGTAGAGAGGACAGGACAGGAGTGATGTGTTCATATTTTCGTGTGTTGGTCAAAAAGCGCGCGGCAGAGTTCTGTACAAGCTGTAAACGGGAGATGGAGGATTGATTAATACCAACATACAAAGCATTACAATAATCAAGTCTGGAGGTCACAAAGGCATGGATGACCTTCTCCAGATCACCATGGCTGAGAAATGACTTGACTTTAGAGAGCAGACGGAGCTGGAAAAAGCTGGTCTTGACAACAGAACTGATCTGTTTATCAAGCTTTAAGTTGGAGTCAAGCTGCAGCTCCAAGATTTCTGACCACCGGGTTGAAGTGGGGGAGGGGAAAACCAAAACTGGGACTGGGAAGGATGTTGCTGGTGTCACCAGGTGCACCAAATAAAATGCATTCAGTTTTGTCTGTGTTTAGGTGGAGGAAGTTTTGAGAGAGCCAGTGCTTAATGTCATTTAAGCAGTTGACAAGAGTGTTTGAGCAATACACATATACACTTATTTATGGGATCCTTTTGAATCTCCAATTAACATAAAACTGCATGTTTCCGTACTGTAGGGAAAACTGACGTTCCTATAGAAAGCGACACCTGTACTGTACTAGGAAAAAAAGCAAGCTCCACAGCAATAAGCTCTGGGCAAGATTTAAGGCTTCAAATTCAAAAAGTGGCAAGGCTATTCACTATAGAACTATAGTTATTTTTTTAAATTAAGATAATTTTATTTTGAAAAACTATTGATTTGTAAGCAGAAAACATGCTTAAATATCAAAAGGTGGTTTATTATCAATGATGCATTGATTTAGTTACTGCTAAAATGTGCTTTTGGGGTCACAGTTCTGTAAAATTGCTTCTTTGCACATTCTTTAATGTCTTTCGCTCTCAGACAGTAAATTAGTGGATTGACCATTGGAGGACCAAGGCTATAAAGCATTATAATTACAACTCGCACATTAGCACTGAAACCAATCCAAAAAATGCTAGCTAAATATATAAAACATCTTGGTAAATAATATAGTGAGATTATTATCAGCTGAGTACTACATGTTGAGAAAGATTTTAGACGATTTTTGATACCTGCTTTCTTGCTTACCTCAATAAGTATAGAGCAATAAGAGAAAACTATGAATGCCAGAGGTACAAGGAGAACAGTCATTGCAGTGATAAAAGCTGGTAAAGCATATCGGATTCTGTCAGTGCAGGCCAGTACTGTTATACCAATATGATCACAAAAACAGTGATTGATTACATTTGAGCCACAATAAGGAAGAGGATATGCTTCAATGGCGAAAATTAAAGTAGCTGCAGCAGCAATTATCCATGCAGTCAAACTGAGAATATGGACATTGACATTTTTTAACACAAATGTGTAAATTAGAGGATGACAGATAGCACAATACCTGTCAAAAGCCATGAGAAAAAATATAAAAGAGTTCACTGAGCCAAGAAAATGAACAAAAAAACATTTGGACAAAACAACCAGTAAATGAAATTGCCCCTGATTTAAACCAATATCTGGCAATGATTTTAGGTAAAGTTGTTGTGCTGAAGAGAAGGTCACAAACTGATACATTTATTAATATATAATACATTGGCTTATGGAGGCTTTGATTAGTTGCTAATAGGACTAAAACAACAATATTTTCCATCACAGTCATCAAATACACAAGAAATAAAACAGCTGAAACCAGACCATAGTACTCTGGATGAAGTCCAGGGAATCCAATCAGTATGAATTCAGTTAATCTGCTGTAATTTCTCGCTGACATGATGTGGAAGGAAAGTCCTTAAACCATTGGAAAGCACACAGGATGTTAGATAAAACATTCAAATATTGGCTTAAACTGTTACATATAAAAGTGGGTAAATATTAACAGTGTCTTTATATTTCTAAATAACACAATGTTTTCACACATTAGCAAAGTTTAAATTAAATTCAAATATATTTTCACAAATCACGATTCACATTGTTCAAACTAATATAATTAAAACATTCTGCATTACATGTTTGTGTTTCTATATGTTACAATAAACCAATGTGATTTTTAATTTTAAGTCATAATTTAACACAATGTGTAGACACTAAAAAGCTATTTCCTTCAAAATATATTTCTCAAACAGAGCAGCAGAGTACTCTGACTTCTTATCTGTGAGGTACCTGATTATAATGACTTCTCCTAGCATGCACTTTGATAAAGGTGGAGTTATTGGCCATCATTCTTTTCTATTCTCTCATGATGTCTAACATGCAGTTTGGTAACGTCAAACCTTTACTTGATGTAATTAAACCAATAAAAATATGTCTGTCTCAATTTTTTTTCTATGAAGCCCCATGATGAACTGGTGATTTGTTTAGTGTGACCCTACCTCTCACCTAATGACTGCTGGGGATAGATACCATGACCCTGCTCAAAAAAGTGAGAAATGAAAATGGATGGATAGATGAAAGACAGACAAATGGATGGATGGATGGATGGATGGATGGATGGATGGATGGATGGCTGAGAGACAGACAAACAGACAGATGGTGGAAATAGATGGATGGATGGATGGATGGATAGATGATTGGATGGATGAGTGACAGATGAACATATGGATGTTTGGACTGGATGGATGTATGGATAAATGGATGGATTAACAGACAAATGGACAGATGTATGTATGTATGTATGTATGTATGTATGTATGTATGTATGTATGTATGTATGTATGTATGTATGTATGTATGTATGTATGTATGTATGTATGTATGTATGTATGTATGTATGTATGTATGTATGTATGTATGTATGTATGTATGTATGTATGTATGTATGTATGTATGTATGTATGTATGTATGTATGTATGTATGTATGTATGTATGTATGTATGTATGTATGTATGTATGTATGTATGTATGTATGTATGTATGTATGTATGTATGTATGTATGTATGTATGTATGTATGTATGTATGTATGTATGTATGTATGTATGTATGTATGTATGTATGTATGTATGTATGTATGTATGTATGTATGTATGTATGTATGTATGTATGTATGTATGTATGTATGTATGTATGTATGTATGTATGTATGTATGTATGTATGTATGTATGTATGTATGTATGTATGTATGTATGTATGTATGTATGTATGTATGTATGTATGTATGTATGTATGTATGTATGTATGTATGTATGTATGTATGTATGTATGTATGTATGTATGTATGTATGTATGTATGTATGTATGTGTGTATGTATGTATGTATGTATGTATGGATGGATGGATGGATGAAGGGAGGGAGGGATGGAGGGAGGGGGGATGGCTGGCTGGATGGGTGGATGGATGGATGAACAGACAAACATATGGATGGCTGGATGGATGGGTGGATGGATGAACAGACAAACAGATGGATGGCTGGATGGATGGGTGGATGGATGAACAGACAGACAGACAGATGGCTGGATGGATGGATGGCTGGTTGGCTGGCTGGCTGGCTGCCTGGATGAACAGACAAACAGATGGATGGATGGATGGATGGATGAGCAAACATGGATGGATGGGTAGATGGATGGGTGGATGGATGCATGAACAGACAAATGGATGGATGGATGATGAATGGATGAACAGACAAACAGATGGATGGATGGATGAACAGACAAACAGACGGATGGATGGATGGATGAACAGACAAACAGATGGATGGATAGATGGATGGATGGATGGATGATGGATGGATGGATGAATAGACAAACAGACGGATGGATGGATGGATCGATGGATGAATGGACAGACAGATGGATAGATTGATGAGCAAACAGAGGGATGGATGAACAGACTAACAGATGGATGAATGACAGATAGATGACTGGATGGATGGATGGATGGATGGATGGATAGATAACTGGATGGATGGATGGATGACTGGATGGATGAAGAGACAGACAGATGGATGGACTGATGGATGAACATACATAAAGACAGATGGATGGAAGGATGGATAGATGAATGAACAGATAGACAGTTGGATGAAGGATGGATGGATGATGGCTGGATGGATGGATGGCTGGTTGGCTGGCTGGCTGGCTGCCTGGATGAACAGACAAACAGATGGATGGATGGATGGATGAGCAAACATGGATGGATGGGTAGATGGATGGGTGGATGGATGCATGAACAGACAAATGGATGGATGGATGATGAATGGATGAACAGACAAACAGATGGATGGATGGATGAACAGACAAACAGACGGATGGATGGATGGATGAACAGACAAACAGATGGATGGATAGATGGATGATGGATGGATGATGGATGGATGGATGAATAGACAAACAGACGGATGGATGGATGGATCGATGGATGAATGGACAGACAGATGGATAGATTGATGAGCAAACAGAGGGATGGATGAACAGACTAACAGATGGATGAATGACAGATAGATGACTGGATGGATGGATGGATGGATGGATAGATAACTGGATGGATGGATGACTGGATGGATGAAGAGACAGACAGATGGATGGACTGATGGATGAACATACATAAAGACAGATGGATGGAAGGATGGATAGATGAATGGATATGGATCAATTAAAAGATGATTTACAGAAGCAAAACTGGAAGGACGTGTATATTGATGATGTTAACAGATCATATGATGAATTTATGAACATTTTAGAAGCTCTGTATGAAAAGAATTGTGTGCAAAGAAATCGTAGAAAAAGAAATATTGTTGACCAACCTTGGATGACTAAAGGGTTGAGAAATGCTTGTAAAAAAAAAAATAACTTGTATTTATGTTTCTTAAAAACGAGAACACAACAAGCTGAAGAAAAATATAAAAAATATAAAAATAAATTGGTAATGATTATAAGAAGATGCAAGAAAGAATACTATAGTGATTTATTAAACAAGAGCAATGGTGACACTAAAACAACATGGCGAGTAATAAATGATGTTCTAAAAAGTCATAAAGCAAAAACGAACATTGCAAAATATTTTGTGAAAGATGACAAAGAAATACATGATGAGAATGATATCGTAAATGAATTTAATCAATATTTTGTAAATATTGGATCAAGCCTTGCAGCTAAAATACCAAAAGTAGATAATAAGGTGTGTCATTCAATTAAAAGTTGCACCAACAGTATTTTTCTTAGTGGAACTAACAAAGAGGAAATTATGAAAATGGTAAAAAATCTCTCAGACAAGAGATCAAAAGACTGGGTGGACATGGATATGATGTTCGTAAAGGAAATAATAAGTTATGTTATTGAACCGTTTACATATATATGCAATTTATCTTTTTCAACAGGAATATTTCCAGATAACATGAAAGTAGCAAAGGTAATTCCTCTTTTTAAAAATGGTGATAAATGTGTATTCAATAATTATAGGCCAATATCCTTATTACCACAGTTCTCAAAGATTCTAGAAAAACTATTTGTGACCAGATTGGATCAATTTATTGATAAACAAAACATTTTAAGTAGCAGTCAATATGGGTTTAGAGAAAAAAACTCTACGTCAATGGCTCTCATGGATTTAATGGAACAAATAACTAATGCTGTCGATCATAAACAGTACTGTGTTAGTGTTTTTGTTGATCTAAAAAAAGCATTTGATACCATTGACCACACCATTCTCCTTGAAAAACTAAATAAATATGGTATTAGAGGACCAGCATTACAGTGGGTATCTAGCTATTTGAAGGACAGGAAACAGTTTGTGCAAATAAATGATGTTAGATCTGACCTCCGTGATATCACTTGTGGAGTTCCTCAGGGTTCTGTGCTTGGACCAAAGTTGTTTATTTTATATGTGAATGACTTGGTAAATGTGTCAGCACTACTTAAATGTGTTCTTTTTGCCGATGACACCACTTTTTTCAGTTCGGGTAATGACATAAAACAGATTTTGGATATGATGAAAACAGAATTTATAAAAATACAAACTTGGTTTAAATTAAACAAATTATCTTTGAATTTAGATAAAACTAACTACATGATTTTCAGTAACAAAAAGGGAATTGTTGATGACGATCCATTTGAAATTGAAGATGTTGTGATCTGTAAAGTGAGTGAAGTGAAGTTTCTGGGTGTTATCATTGATGACAAACTGACATGGAAACATCATGTAAATTCTATTTAAAAAAAACTAGCTAGAGCAATTGCAGTACTGTATAAAGTCAGGGATTTTTTAATTGATAAAGCTTTACATATGTTGTATAACACAATCATTGCTCCACATTTAATCTATTGTATTGAGGTTTGGGGAAAAGCATGCAAAACTATTACAAAGCCTGTTTTTATTTTACAAAAGAGAGCTGTAAGAGTAATCACCAGAAAACATTTCACTCACCCTTCAAACACCTTGTTTATTCAACTAAACTTATTGAAATTCCAGGAATTGGTAGAATATAGTATTTTATCAATTATGTATAGGGCTCATAATAACACATTACCTTTAAATATCCAAAGAAATTTTATAAAAAGACAAAGTTATTACAATCTCAAAGGGACAGAGATATTCATCAAACCACAATTCAGAACCAGCTTAAAAGGACGGTCTACCTCAATTCAGGGAATTCGATTGTGGAATGCTCTGGAGAGTGATGTTAAAAATGAAAAATCAATGTATACATTTAAGAAAAAGGTCAAAAAGGACTTGCTCAAAAACTATATATGATGTAATCTTGCGTGTTTGTGTATTACAATTATGTTGTACTTATGATGTACGGTACGTTTGTGTATTACAGTTAGAAAAATTAAGTAGAGTTATTCATTTTATGAAGCAGTTTGTGTATTACAGTTAGAAAAATTAAGTAGAATTATTCATTTTTGTGATGAATTTGTGTATTACAATTAGGAAAATTAAGTAGAATTATTCATTTTGTGAACATCTTGATGTTGTGCCATCTTTTAGTTTGTGTATTTCAATTAGAAAAATTAAGTAGAATTAAGTAGAATTATTCATTTTATGATCTAGTTTGTGTATTACAGTTAGGAAAATTAATAAAAAAAAAAAATAGGAAAATTAAATAAAATTATAAAAAAATAAAATAAAATAAAAAAATAAATAAAAAAATTAGAATTAGAAAATTAATTAGAATTATGGGTGATGTAGTTTGTGTATTACAGTTAGAAATATTAAGTAGAATTATTCATTTTGTGATCTACAGTAGTTTATGTATTTCAGTTAGGAAAATTAAGTAGAATTATTCATTTTGTGATGTAGTTTGTGTATTACAGTTAGGAAAATAGGTAGAACTATTCATTCTGTGATGTTGCTTGAAAGTTATCATTGGTTGAACAAACTGTGAAATAGGGGCAGATATAATAAGATTTCATCTTCTTTCTGCTCCCTTCATTTTATCCTACTTGTAATCTTGTATCTGATGAAACTGTCTTGTATTGTTCTTTTAAAATGAATGAATAAACATCAAATCAAATCAAATCATCAAATCAAATGAATGAACAGATAGACAGTTGGATGAAGGATGGATGGATGATGGCTGGATGGATGGCTGGATGGATGGGGGGATGAATAGAGGGATGAGTGGATGGATGTATGAACAGACAAACAGATGGATGGATGGATGAACAGACAGATGAATGGATAAATGGATGATGAAGAGACAAACAGACAGACTGATGGATGGATGGATGAACAGGCAAACAGATGAATGGACTGATGGATGAACAGACAGAAAGACATATGGATGGAAGGATGGATGGATGAATTAACAGACATACAGTTGGATGTAAGGATGGATGGATGGATGGATGGATGAACAGACAGACAGACAGACGGATGGATGAATAAATGGATGGATGAATGAACAGACAGACAGTTGGATATAAGGATGGATGGATGAACAGACAGACAGATGGATGGATAGATGAACAAACAGATGGATGGATGAAC
Source organism: Garcialebias charrua (assembly GCA_038048925.1). NCBI lineage: Eukaryota > Metazoa > Chordata > Actinopteri > Cyprinodontiformes > Rivulidae > Garcialebias > Garcialebias charrua. The sequence continues at coordinate 38,055 of JBBPBX010018079.1, forward strand.
AGACTAACAGACAGATGAATGGATGGATGGTTGGTTGGATGGGTGGATGGATGGATGAAGAGACAGACAGATTGATGGATGGATGAACAGACAAACAGATGGATGGATTGATGGATGATCAGACAGAGACAGATGGATGGATGGATGAATAGATGGATGTATGAACAGACAAACATATGGATGGATGGATGGATGAACAGACAGATGAATGGATGAATGGATGGATGAAGAGACAAACAGACAGACTGATGGATGGAAGGATGGATGGATGTTTGTGGTCATTATGGATTCTGTGATCGTGCCCAACACCTCAGGTTATGTCAGCTCCAACAGCCCAGCTGGCTTTTGAAGGAAGCTCCTTTATGATAATAATGTCATGATACAAAATACAGTTCTTTATTTTTCTCACATTTAATGCTCAAATAGTCATACAAAAACACCACTCTCATTGATAAAATTACCTCAAAGTAAACACACTTTTTATTTTCAAATCTACACATGAACATAGATGAAAGATTGCTTGACTTTAAAAAAATCCATAAATAACTGTATATGTACATTTTTTTGAAAGGCACCTAGAAATTGTATATTATTTTACTTTGAGGTATCCATTCCAAGCTTTTTTTGGGGCAATTTACAGAAAAAAATTAAGCCTTTTAATAATTGTCAATGCCAGAAAGTGTTTGCAAATTCATTTTACACTAGTTATATATTAACAAAATACAATATATTATAAAAAAAAAATCAAAATAATTCATACCGCTACTGCTTAATTTGCTCATGTTCCATAAGAGACTGACTGTATTGAGCATTTCTGCTATATGAGACATTTCTTCAAGTCTTATTGTGAAAGTTATTCCAGGGCTCAAGTATCCCCTTCGACAGCTAAGTTTCAGCCTGTCCCCTTGACTCTTTGGCAGGGTTTTGTTGAACCTTTGAACCCTGCATGTTGTCAGTCATTTTTCTGGTGTAGTCATTGTCAGTTTCAAACATGCAGTTGTCCAACATTTATAAAATAAAATAAAAACTGTTCTAGATGTTGCAGTTCTTGCACATTACAGGGGAAATTCAAAAGTAGATTTTCTCTCTATAATCATTAAAAATAAAGTTTACAATCAGTCAGTGGTTTTTCTGAATGAGCAAACTATTAGAGGTTTTGCAAAATGCCTAGCTCTTTAGAGATAAACCTTTTAAAACAAATGAGTGGGCAGTTGTTCATCAGTGCATATATTCAACAGGTTCTCAGTACAGTACTGAAACGTGTGCATTTGGGGGCACAATTTTGTAAAACTGCTTCCACAAACAATTTCTTATGTCTTTCGCTCTCAGACAGTAAATTAGTGGATTAACCATCGGAGGACCATGGCTATAAAGCATTATAATTAAAATTCGGACATCAGTACTAAAACTAATACCAGCATTATTAGCTAAATATACAAAACATCTTGGTAAATAATATAGGGAGATTATTATCAGCTGAGTACTACATGTTGACAAAGATTTTAGACGATTTTTGATACCTGCAACTTTGCTTACCTCAATAAGTATAGAGCAATAAGAGAAAACTATGAATGCCAGAGGTACAAGGAGAACAATCATTGCACTGATTAAAGCTGGTACAGCATATGGGGTTCTGTCAGTGCAGGCCAGTGCTGTTATACCAATATGATCACAAAAACATGATTGATTACATTTGAGCCACAATAAGGAAGAGGATATGCCCTAATGACAAAAATTAAAGGAGATACAGTGGCAATTATCCATGCAGTCAAACTGAGAATGTGGACATTGACATTTTTAAGAATACTTGTGTATTTGAGAGGATGGCAGATAGCACAATACCTGTCAAAAGCCATGAGAAAAAATATAAAAGAGTTCACTGAGCCAAGAAAATGAACAAAAAACATTTGGACAAAACAACCAGTAAATGAAATTGCCCCTGATTTAAACCAATATCTGGCAATGATTTTAGGTAAAGTTGTTGTGCTGAAGAGAAGGTCACAAACAGACACATTTAAAAATATATAATACACTGGCTTATGGAGGCTTTGGTTAGTTGCAAACAGGAATAAAACAACAATATTTTCCAACACAGTCATCAAATACACAAAGAATAAAACCGCTGAAACCAGACCATAGTACTCTGGATGAAGTCCGGGGAATCCGATCAGTTTGAATTCAGTCACGCTGCTGTAATTTCTCTCTGACATGATGTGGACGGTAAGTCCTTTAAACACTGGAAAGCACACAGGATGTTAGATAAAACATTCAAACCTCATTCTAAACTGTTAAATATTAACAGTGTCTATTAATGTTTAGTAATATTTCTGTTTCTGATCAATATGCAATGTATAGTATTAAAGTTATAATTTTTTTAAATGTGCTCCTCATTCTGCATGAATTTTCATGTTAATGTTTGTACAAAAACAAATAAACTTGTAGGATTTTAAATTATGGTTTTAATTACCATAAATTATAAACACAAAAAAATAAGTTATTTCAGTTTCGAAGTATCTTACACAAACAGCAAGAGTCCACTCTGAATTATCATCTGTTAGGAGCCTGCTTAAATTGACAACTCCCAGCATGCATGAAGGTGGAGTCCATCATTTTCATATTCTCTCTGGATGCCTGACTTGCAATTTGTAACTCTAAAGTAGCTAGCACAAACAGCTATCAACGC
>JBBPBX010018080.1:4262-22463 GCA_038048925.1 Garcialebias charrua
TTCACAAAACAGCCATAACTCAATGTTACAAATACTGAGCTAAAATTCGATGTGGTGCTAGATGACAGTCTTTCACAACACATACTCCAAGTACGAACAGATCATCTACGATCTCTTAACCCTTGTGTTGTATGACTTTTCCTAAAGTGACCCCATCATTACAAAAAGTGATACTTTGTTTTTGTCTAGGTTTCCATGTGGGCTGTACACCACTAGGGTCCAAAGATCGTCCTATGGGTCATTTTTGACCCGTGAATTATAAAGGCATTTAAACACCAGAAAAAAGTTCAAAGGCCACACACAAACTCTCTCTAACACCCCCCCCACACACACACACACACACATCAAAGACACTAGAACTTGCATTTGACCTGCACCTGCACTCTTGATCTGCAGCTAACCCCTCACATCACACAAGCTGCCAAGCAAAACAAAAAAACAAACTAAGAAATAATAAAAACAAATTCAGTATAGAGGATAAAGGTACCCTGAATCAAAGGATCCCTTGTTGGTTCCATGCTGAAGACATGAGTAGACATTTCACTGCCCAACAGGTCCTGGATGAGATATTTTCAGGAGCTCAGGAGGAACAAGAGGATGAAGATGTATCTGAAGAGGAAGATGGGGAGGAATGCAACCCAGAGGATGATGCATCTTCAGATGAAGAAGAAGAGGAAATCCCTCAAGCTGAGAGAGAGACATTTTTGTCAAAGAACGGCAGAATTGTATGGTCCTCAACAACTTCTGACAGCAACCAGGGAAGAACAGCAGCATCAAACATAATAAGGATGACTCCAGGACCAACAAGGTATTCAGCTGCCCATGCCCAGGACATTTCATCCACCTTTCTCCTGTTCATCACACCAACCATGGAAAAAATCATCCTGGAGAATACAAATTTGATGGGCTTCCGGAAATATGGAGAAAATTGGAAAATTTAGTTCAATAAAGCTGCTTTATTTTGGGTCTTTGGTAGTGCGGGTCATTTTTGACCCGTAGGACAAGGGAAGTAAACAGAATGTTAAGATCGCACAAGGGTTAAGCTATTACAATATAGCATGGAAATGTGTATTATGATTATTTTCAAGGTTTAACCAAAACTGCTATAAGCTCTCAACACAAGATGATCTTTGACTACAACTCTGGCATGAGTGATATGTTTTATTTCAAGGAAAACCAAGCCTTTCATTTGATTTATTTGTTATTATTATTAATATTTATTTTTTTAAATGCTTGACTGACAGTTTGAAAGATTCATATCCATTTTTCTTACTTTATTTCTTGTTTAATTAGTCCATTTTATTCCACCGTTCCTTTATGCAGAAAAATAATGTATTTTTTCCTCTTTTGTTTATGTCGTGTTGATTACCAGATTATTTCTGTAGGAAATCATCATGAGCCAAATGTTCAACCATGTTTTGTTCCAACTTCTTTGTGAGACTTCATTAACTCAGGAATGCATTATCATTCATATTCCCATTCTGAAAGACGTCGCTCCTTGATGTGTTTGAAAACTCATTTATATCTTTGTGATGTCTTTGAGAGCCTGTGAGCATGCTCGACAACTTTCTACAGTAATCAGACAACTGATGGGAAAAGACACTTATGCATACTCATCGCCGGGGCGATAATAATTCAGCAAAATGTTACCTCAATTCTCATCCCCGGCCCCTCCGCCCGACCCCCGCCTGTAGATAATCCATGGCTTTGCTCTGAAACATAATCACAAAGATTTATAGTAATCACAACAGCATTACCTGAGGGAGCGAGAGGCTCGGGAAGAGTGAGTCACAGAGTCTGTTAAAAGAATGAAAAAGCACAAATGAGATAATAAGTTGACTGATATACTGGGGAAGGCTGTGAAATGCTGGATTCAAAAGAGCTGTCTAGCACATCTGCTGTTCCCATATTTACCTCATTTTATGAAGAATTTAATCTTTTTTTCTACTCCTTGAAGAATTATTCAGAACAAGAAAAGGAAAGATTTTAAGGAAACGTGTGGGTGAACGTAAGCAGTGAGAAAGCAGATATATTTATTCATAAAACACCTACACCTCTCACTAAAACTTTTTTTTTTCAGTAAGAACGTCTCTCAGCTCATGTTCTGCTTTTCTCTTCAGGTTTCTTTATATTTTAACTTGTCCGGTTGTTTGGATGGAGACCAAATGTTTCCAGTGGTTTGTGTTCAGGGATAATTAGCCGAAGGTTTCAAGCTGACATTAGCAATAAAGTCAAACACAACTTCTTTTCTCAGTGACTTTTGCAGAATTGGACCACAGCTTGTGTGGCTTCAGGGGTGTTTACCTTAGCAGGAGGTTAGGAGCACCACAGGGAAGCATCCTCAGGGGATTTCATAGTCTCCCCATTACACTGTCGGAAGAATCCGCAACCACCTACCAACAACCCTTTGATCGGGTTAAGGTCAAGAAGATATTCCACCAGGTTTGTGTCCAGCACATCTGCTGGAGTCTTGCAACCACTTCCTCTGCAAGCGACCAGATAATGAGTTGTCATGAGTAGATCAGGGTGGTACATTTAGCAAATGAAATTTCTGAGAATAAAGGTGCATGTAAGAGGGAAAAAAAAATAGCCTACAAGTCAGATTGTAAATTTGTGAGAAGAAAAAGCAAACACATTGATCTGAACAACAGCTAAAAGGCACATACGGACCAATAGAGGACAAAGAAGACGAAAACCTGCAGTGAAATTACTTTTTCAATTTTTTTTTAATGAAAACAACATATTGGTTTAGAAAGCTGCCTTTTGCATAAATACAATGCAATGATTTCAGAATATTCTTTTGATTGTAGCATTGTGTGAAATTGGGATTTATTTATTCTGCAACAAAAAAAATTACAATGTTGGATAACCTTATTATGGACGTTACCCTAGTAGTGAATTGGCACTTGGATTTATTAGCTCAAAATGTTCCTAATCTTTCTTTATATATTCATTTGTATTGAAACATTTAAAAATAAAACTGAGCTAAAAGCTAAAGCTTTTGATTCAACAGTATTTGGTGATTAAAGGGTGATCATGACACCGTTTGGTGTGAACTTGTAAAAATAAAATTAAAGAAAACTTCATAAATTGATCCTCTTTTTTGTTTTGCTTTTGTCTATGACTCAGGGCAGCTGAAATTACAAGTTGTAACACATAGCATTACCCCCTCATCATTTTTACATAATTTCTTCCATTTTTTTCCAGTTTGTATGCATCCTTTTAATTTCATCTCCGGTTGTCATTGTCACCTACCATTGTCATCATTCTTTGTTAAAACCAGGTCTCTCTTGTAAATGAGTCCTCGAGGCTCAATGAGCCTAACCTGCATAAATAAAGGTTGAATTGAAAAATGACCTCATATGCCCCTCCTGTTTCTGTCTGAAGCCAGCTTCTCTTTTCACATCTTTGCCAGACAACATCCTGAGACACATCAGGAAACAGCAGTCAATTTTCTCAGCAGGTCTAAAAGTTTCCTCTCACTAAGATCTGAAGAGCTATTGCTACTCTCCTTAAGCCTAGAGCATATTGCCATGGAAACCGTCACCTTATATCTAGTGTCAAAGTCCATCTACAGTAATAAGAATCAAAAAAGGCGTTCAATACAGAAACAACTGGACTTTATTTGTAACAGAAGACGTTTCGCTCATCATCCGATGAGCTTTCTCAATTCAACACCTTTTTTGATTTATCATGTCCTGGACGACTGAGAATCTTCACCAGCATATCTAATAAGAACAGGAAATATGTGTTTAAATATCTCAAAGTGTAGTTTTTATTGTGTTTGTGTGAAATACATGTGTAGTAATATAGGACGGGGTCAGTTTACTGACTTACCTATATTTTAGATGTATAAATTGGCAGGGTTTAGACTGACACAAAAATACATCATTAATTAAACGAGTTCTCTCTTTTTCAGCTTAATATCAATAATTCTATACCTTGACCAGATGTAATTCACAGGAAACGTTAAACTTATGTTGGAACAGCAGGACTGGTCCATTTATTTAACATAATCAATAAATTACATCACACATTATGTACATGATTGGATCGATCATTTTTCCTATAATTAACTTCAGATTTAAATTTTGAACAACAGACAAGTAAAAGATGACATTACTTCTTCTGCAGGTACTCTTAACTTAGTTTGTTGCTGACAACAGATATAAAGTTTAAAGGGAAGTTTTTAGCATAAGAAGGAGGAAAGGTGGAAAAGAAGGGGTGAACTATCTTGAATGTTTATAACCAGAACATGACACGTTCCCCGTGCGATCTCCAGCTGGACGTACCGTATGTCCGGTGTGTAAACAATCAGCGACTCGTTACCTTTTGACGGTCTACCAAGAATGGATCGATCCTTGAAGTCCGGAGAGGTCAGTCTGTTTAGATTGTAGCTTCTCACGTCCGCCTTTGACCCACTGAAGTAACGGCAGTCTGGTTGATGTTTCAAGAGTAAAAGTGTTCTTGGATGTGAACACTCATTGTGGTCGGAGCTTAGAAGCTCAGGTGAGTTAACAGCAGTCTTGCTATTAATTCGGCTGTTGAACTGGACCGTTGACGCTTGGTCCAAGTTCTCAGCTTCAAAGAGAAAGTCCATTCATGTCAACTTTCTTCCAGCAACTTCTCGAGAGAGAAGTAAGATGTGAAGGTTTTAACTGAGACGTGACCCAGAAAATGTGTTGTTTTCTGATTGGCAGAATGGCATCATAAGTTGATGTGAAGATGACATCAACATGTTGAAAGGGGGTCAAAAGATTAGTTTGTCAGAAAGATAAAGTGTTAGTTTCAGATGTCAGCATTTTATGATAAAACTGATTCCTTTGCTTTAACACTTTAACAAAATACTGTTGGTTTGATTAAAACAACGTCATTAAGCATCACATATGGGACCTATTAATGATAATAGCTTGATTATTAAATAGGACAAAAACAAAAGTCTTTGGGTGTCTAGATTGTCCTGAGCTCAAGCTAAAATGAATGAGATAAAGTGTTCCTTTTATCTTCACATGCAAGTTCGAGAGGAGAGGAGAAATCCTCCATGTACAACATTTTGAATTAAGCAGAGTATTTGATTTATCTGACATTAAAATGTACTAATGCTTATACAAATAACACAAGTTATTCATTGATGACATTTGAATTAACACAAATTAAAAGAAGTCTCTGGATGACTTAATTTATGATGTTTGATTCAAATTAAAAGTAATAAAAGTATTATTGTCCCTTCAGGAATAACTCCCAAAAAGTTCATTACTGAGAACGATCAGAGAAGTGTTTCAAAACTCAAGGTTGTATCACTACACATGACAGTTGAAGGAAAATGAATTAAACACAAACAAAACAAATTAATAATTACAATTTGTTCATATCTCTGACAAACTTTGATATATTTTATACCTATACTTTTATACTTTATATATTTATAGCAACAAAATGTACCCTTTAGGAGAAAAACTGATTCCCCTGCCAAAGGTAAAACACAGATTAAAGAATGACGGAAAAATGTATCTGATAGGTAAAAACAAAAACAAAAGAAGGGTGTGAAAATTAAAAAAGAAACTTTAATTGACTTTTTGCTTTTCTGTTGTTTTGCATTATTCGTGTTTAGCGTATATCTTAGATCGTTTAAGCGGATTCCAGCTATGTTCCTTCAGGTCATCTGGACAGTTCTTTTTTTGTTGTTGAGATGTTTCGCCCTCCATCTGAAGGGCTTCATCAATCTGAGGAGTCATATACAAACTGTTTCCCCACAAAGAAGTACACTCCTACAGTGGACTAACAAGTTTACTGGTGATAAGATGGTTTCTGGGGGCTGTCCTCACCCCTGTCGACTCCTCCCAGGTAACCACAGCCAAAGTGGTTCAAGACATCAAAGTTCATGCTCAGTAATTCAGGTAAAGTATTTTGTTTAGAATTTGTTTATTGTATATCTTAGATCCTTATACACCCAACCCCCGACCTACGACTCCATCGACCTACGGCACCCCTGGACCTACGAACGAGCAATTTTAAAGAATTCCATCGACGTACACCAAAAAGTTCGTGACTTACGAACAAACCAAGTTAAAATATATAATCGAGCTACGGCAAAAAGTTTGTGACCTACGAACGAACCAAGTTAAAATATATAATCGAGCTACGGCATACTGGATGCACGACCTACGAACGAGCCCCATTACAAGTATATAATCGAGCTACGGCGTAACTGCGTCAGTACGGCAAGCGGCAAGGTGGGGGAGGGGATTGCCCCTTGGCTGTTGTTTGTTGGGCATGGGCATGACACTGCGAATGACAGTGGAAAAGTACCGCCAGCAGAGAGGGGGGGGCTGGGCTTCCGGCGGATGTACACACAGCCGCAGTGCACCTGGCGGCGGAGGGATCCGTACAGGTAAAGCGGTACTATTTAAAGGGCTGCAGCCATTTTGTCCATCCTGGTGGATAGTTACGGCGAGAGTGAACATACGAACAACGAACGAACAAACAACTCAACGAACAAACAACACAACGAACGAACAGGTAATAAATTTAGCATTTTTAGACGAAAGCGAACGTTAGCACGTTAGCATTCATTTGTCAACGTTAGCAGCATTAATTTTAATTTTTGCTCCTTAGGAATTAGCACGTTAGCACGTACCCTGTACGCTACCCTACGCTAATTTTCAACGGGTCATCGAACGGACAGGTACCTAAATTACGAACTAATATTTTTTAGACGAAAGCAAACGTTTGCACGTTAGCATTCATTTGTGAACGTTAGCATTAATTTTCATTTTTGCTCCTTAGGAATTAGCACGTTAGCTCTTACGCTAATTGTTGAAAAATGGCTCTGAAGAGACCAGCAAAGTCTGCGGACGCGGCAGAGGGAAAAAAACCTCGTAGAACCATAACTCTGGAGACAAAGGCAAAAATAATTAAAATGTCAGATCAGGGCATGACGCCATCAGCGATAGGAATAAAGCTTGGGTTAGCCAGGTCGACTGTGGGGACCATTACGAAGGACAGAGAGCGCATTCTGCAACAAGTGCGTGTCCAGCCCCCATGCGGTTGTTATGTATCCTGAAGGGATTAACCTTAGTTTAAAGGGGACCACATATAGCTTTTTAAAATTTTTATGGTATGTCTTTGCAGTTACCAGACAGTGTTTATTCAATTTAATACACAAAATAATTCTTAGATAATCAATTATACCCTTTTTAATTCTGCCATTTTTAACTTTCGTTTTGAACGACCGGTTTATGATGAGGAGGTCTTGTGGCACGCCCTTCAAAGATCTGCTCACATTAACTCCGCCCTCCAAAGGCAGACGAGGAAGTTAGTTCACGTTATTGCACGTTTCTCCCTCTGACTCTCCCTCCTTCTCCCTGTGCGCGCAGCTTGGAGGGAGCAAAGCACACACACACACACACACACACACGCACGCACAGCGGGGGCTTTTTTATCTGAGTCCCTCCAGGAGCACGTGCGGGCCGGCACACACATACACACACACACACTCACAGCGGGCTTTCTTTTTATCAACACTACCTGACGCTCTGATGGAATTAAATAGGAGCTCAAGTGATCTTGGCTGAACCTGTATGTGAGGACACACAAACACGCGCACACACGGGATTGTAAATGGTTGCGGTCCTGCTAATGACACATAAACCAACACACACACACAGAAACATGCGCATCTGTTCCCATCTGAAAACTATCAATTTTAAATCCATAATCTGGGCCAGGAGGGTCAGAGAGTTAGCTGGCTAGACTCTGTGACATTTTTAGCCATGAAATCAGGAAAAACAACCGTCAACTCTTTTAAACTGGAGTGGGTTGAGCCTAACCAGGGGTTGCTAGGTGACGGGGGCTGGACTCAGGTTGGTGTGGGTTGTCCTCGCGCCTGTGACGTCACAGGCGCGATGATTTCAAACCGAAACCTATCTTATCACAATTAAATAAATCTACTTAGAGTAAATAAACCACTGGGTGCATTTTTTTGGCCTTTGGACTGTTTTTTTATGAAGTAAATACCCAAAGTTGAGTAAAAAAACATTAAAAAGTGAATTTTGAATGTGTGGTCCCCTTTAAAACCTCAGTTTTGTTTTGGTCACCTGCAGTCTGCTGCCTACACCTGCTGCACTTTTTTTTACTCAGCTTCAATCAGGCTTGATTAGCTGAGCTGCAACACCTGCTGACTCTCTCTCTCTCTTTAAATGCACTGAGCTCAAGCCAGAATGTGTGGAGGTTATGGTTAGTGGAGGTTATGGTTAGTGGAGGTTTTGGACAGTGTGGAGAATAGAGGAGGTGTGTGCAGGTATGTGAGGTTTTGGTGTTTAGAGGACATTCAAATATAATATTACAGTCAGCAGTGGAAGCTTGCTGCTTGATTGTTTGGTAGACTGGGAGTTTCTCCACCCTCCCAGGTTGTGTTGATCACTAGACAGTGATTGTTTGGTAGACTGGGAGTTTCTCCACCCTCCCAGGTTGTGTTGATCACTAGACAGTGATTGTTTGGTAGACTGGGAGTTTCTCCACCCTCCCAGGTTGTGTTGATCACTAGACAGTGATTGTTTGGTAGACTGGGAGTTTCTCCACCCTCCCAGGTTGTGTTGATCACTAGACAGTGATTGTTTGGTAGACTGGGAGTTTCTCCACCCTCCCAGGTTGTGTTGATCACTAGATAGACAGTGATTGTTGGTACACTTCATTCTGGAGTGGGTTAGTAGAGTACATTTGTGCTCGTGTGGACTCTAGTGACCTAGAGTAGAGGACCTGAGCTGAAGTGTTGGAGGTTTTTGAATCTCAGAGTCTGAGGGCTCTGGTGGCTGTCTGTTAGAGGCAGCTGTGTGTGGGGGCTCGTGCCTTTTTGTTGTTGTAACATAATTCCTTTCATTACTTTTGGTTGGGTAAAGCGGTAGTCTAGTTTTCCACCATAATTACGAAAGAAAGGACGGGTAGAATTGTTGAGATGGAAAGGTTGCTTGTGCTATGGCTGGAGGACAACACACAGCGGAGAATCCCAGTTGGCATGTCTGTGATTTGTGAGAAGGCGAGGATGATTTATAAGAGGTTGCAAGAACTAGGGACGAGTGGGGGAGGTGCAGGGGGGCAGGGGGTGCACAGAGCGATCAGGGTGAGGGGACGTCTTCCCAGAGCGATCCGGGTGAGGGGACGTCTTCCCAGAGCGCTGGAGGAGGGACTTCAAGCAGCACGTCAGGGGAGTTGGAGGGACCAGAGACATTCAACGCATCAAAAGGATGGTTTGATCGTTTCAGAAAAAGACACAACTTCCACAACATCAGAGTGCAGGGTGAGCATTTAATTTCTCATTTTTATTTTTTAATACTGTAGGTACAGGTAGTCCACGACTTACGAATTATTATTATTTTTTTTTCATTTTTCCTTTTATCACAGTGTTACAACAGCTTAACCATGTCATTTTGTGTGCATTTAAACAGGTGAGGCCGCCAGTGCTGACCACGAGGCAGCTGCGGCCTTCCCCGCAAGACTGGCTGACATCATCAGGGACGGCGGGTACACTGCCCAGCAGGTGTTCAACGTCGATGAGACAGGGCTGTTCTGGAAGCGTTTGCCAGACAGGACCTACATCAGCAAGGACGAACGAACCGCACCCGGCCACAAGGTCGGCAAGAAGCGTTTGACCTTGCTGGTGGGGGGCAATGCTGCTGGTGATTGCAAACTCAAGCCGTTGTTGGTGTACCAGTTTGTAAAACCCAGAGCCTTCAAAAATGTTGATAAAGCACTGCTTCCAGTCTATTGGGCCTCTAATAGAAAGGCTTGGGTGACGCTGGAAGTTTTTACAAAATGGTTCACCTACAACTTTGTACCAGAGGTCCGCAGTTTTTGCCACACCAAAAAGATTGCCTTCAAAATCCTGCTGGTTTTGGACAACGCTCCAGGACACCCCCTGGTCTCAACGAATTGGACACCCATGTGAAGGTAGTGTACCTGCCTCCCAACACCACGTCTTTGATACAGCCAATGGACCAGGGGGTTATTAGTACGTTTAAGGCGTACTACCTGCAAAGAGTCATCCGTGCCGCTTTGGAGGCAACCGAGAAGTCTGAGACCCTCACACTGAAAGACTACTGGCGTAGCTACAACATCCTCCATGCTGTGCGGAACATTGGCCACTCCTGGGATCGTGTGACTCCAAACAACATGTGCGGAGTCTGGAAGAAGCTCTGTCCAGAGCTTGTTCAGGGGGTACACGATTCCCAGGAGGTGGACCGTGTTATCGAGGATGTTGTGAGGATGGGCAGGTCACTGGAGCTCGACATGGACCAGGACGATATCCAACACCTGCTGGGTGCATCAGGAGAGGAGCTGTCCCCAGACGACCTGATTCACCTGGACAGGCACGTCCCGGATGAGGAAGAGGCTGTGGAGGAGGAGGCCATCCCTCCGACCTTCACCAGGCAGGAGATGGTGCTGGGCTTTAAAGAACTCCACAGCTTCCTGGCGAGGATGGAGAAGCAGGACCCCGATAGGGAGAGGTCCTCCAGGGTCCGTCGGGGTGTGCTGAATGAAGTTGCGTGTTATCAGCAGATCCTGGATGACAAAAAACACCAACAGGTGCAGAGCAGCATGCTCAATTATGTGACAAAGGTCACAGCACCGCCTCCAGGATCTGCTGGTGCACCAGCTGAAAGGCCATCCAGTCCTCCTACAGAAAGCCAGGAGGAGGCCATGGACAGCCCACCCTCTCCCCAGTGAAAGACGCCCAACAACCCCCCCTGCTCCCTCCCTCCAGGTACAGTACGTACTGTAATGAAATGTTATTTTTATTTTTCGGAGTTGTGTCATGTTACACACATTAATTTAATCTGTTACTGTAATCAATTTGTCTCTGCTTATGTTCACAGCCTGCTATTCCTCCTCCTCCCCCTCCTCTCCACCAGCTCCACCATCCCATCACTGACCTGCCCACCCTCACATTCCAGCACAGCAACGTCAGAAAGGTACAGCAAAGACATGTTAATTTTTTGTAATTTATTTTTTTTGTTTTATCTTACATCTACACCTACTGTAATCATCACCTCTCTCTCGACAGCCTCCAAAGCGGCACGTCCCCCTGGTCCATCCACACATCTGCTACACACCACACCACACAGGTAAGGAGAAGTTGTTGTTGTCTGTGTTGTTGTTATCTGCAGGCGTTGACGTCTGTGTGTGTGTTTGTGTTTCAACAGCTCCACTTGCTGCTCCGCCTCATGGAACAGCGTCAGGTACCACGTACCGTGCTCCTGCTGCTCTGCCTCCAGCCTCCTGCACCTCCTCCAGCCTCCTCCCTGTCCTCCAGCTCCACACACCACACCACACAGGTAAGGAGAAGTTGTTGTTGTCTGTGTTGTTGTTATCTGCAGGTGTTGACGTCTGTGTGTGTTTGTGTTTCAACAGCTCCACTTGCTGCTCCGCCTCATGGAACAGCGTCAGGTACCACGTACCGTGCTCCTGCTGCTCTGCCTCCAGCCTCCTGCACCTCCTCCAGCCTTCTCCCTGTCCTCCAGCTCCACACACCACACCACACAGGTAAGGAGAAGTTGTTGTTGTCTGTGTTGTTGTTATCTGCATGCGTTGACGTCTGTGTGTGTGTTTGTGTTTCAACAGCTCCACTTGCTGCTCCGCCTCATGGAACAGCGTCAGGTACCATGTACCATGCTCCTGCTGCTCTGCCTCTAGCCTCCTGCCTGTCCTCCAGCCTCTTGTCTGTCCTCCAGCTCCACACATGCACCACATAGGTAAGGAGAAGTTGTTGTTGTCTGTGTTGTTGTTATCTGCAGGCGTTGACGTCTCTGTGTGTGTTTGTGTTTCAACAGCTCCACTTGCTGCTCCACCTCATGGATGAGCCTCTGCGCTACGTACACCTGCTGCTCTGCCTCCAGCCTCCTGCACCTCCTCCAGCCTCCTGCCTGTCCTCCAGCCTCCTGCCTGTCCTCCAGCTCCACACATGCACCACACAGGTAAGGAGAAGTTGTTGTTGTCTGTGTTGTTGTTATCTGCAGGCGTTGACGTCTCTGTGTGTGTTTGTGTTTCAACAGCTCCACTTGCTGCTCCACCTCATGGATGAGCCTCTGGCGCTACGTACACCTGCTGCTCTGCCTCCAGCCTCCTGCCTGTCCTCCAGCTCCACACATGCACCACACAGGTAAGGAGAAGTTGTTGTTGTCTGTGTTGTTGTTATCTGCAGGCGTTGACGTCTGTGTGTGTTTGTGTTTCAACAGCTCCACTTGCTGCTCCACCTCATGGATGAGCCTCTGGCGCTACGTACACCTGCTGCTCTGCCTCCAGCCTCCTGCACCTCCTCCAGCCTCCTGCCTGTCCTCCAGCTCCACACATGCACCACACAGGTAAGGAGAAGTTGTTGTTGTCTGTGTTGTTGTTATCTGCAGGCGTTGACGTCTCTGTGTGTGTTTGTGTTTCAACAGCTCCACTTGCTGCTCCACCTCATGGATGAGCCTCTGGCGCTACGTACACCTGCTGCTCTGCCTCCAGCCTCCTGCACCTCCTCCAGCCTCCTGCCTGTCCTCCAGCCTCCTGTCTATCCTCCAGCCTCCTGCCTGTCCTCAAGCCTCCTGCCTACACCACACCACACACGTATGGAGAACTTGTTCTCTGTGTGTTTTTCATGTTTTCTTTGCAGGTGATTTTCCAGCTGTAACTGCACATTTTCATGTTTGTGTTCATTCTTAACAGATCACATCTTGCACTTTCTACATGAATGGACGTCTGCCTGCCACACTGTCTTCCTGGACGTCTTCTTCCTGCCTCTGGTGTCCTGCATGTTGCCTCCATCCATCACCTTTGTGTCATTCTGCTTAAATGACTGCTGCCAAAAACCAAAAAAACTTAATGTGATGCACAGACCTGCTCACATCAGGACCACACATCTGAACTGACACCTGCCTGAACTAACAGCTGGCCTAAAATGCTCCCAACATTCATTGTTGAGCAATGGCTAAGCAGTTCCATCAGATGCAGGTTTGATCATGAGAAAAACATCATCTGTCTACCTACACTTCAGTCAAAGTAAGGCAATTTTGTTTCATTTTTCTGCTGCTTCTAGCTTTTTCTGAGTTCATAGACTTCTTTCTCATGCACATGGACACACATCTACGCACTGGTTTCAAAAACATGATGGTTGCAACATGTTTCTGATAGATGTGATGCTGCTGATGGATTGATGGATGGATGGATCTGAGTTCTGATTTGCTGCTGTTCTGATGTTAAAAGCTGCTCTTTGAGAAGTGCTAATGGTTCATGGTTGACATCATTTTGCTGATGGATGGATGGATGCATGTGGTTTTATGCAGATTTGCTGCAGTTCTGATGTTAAAAGCTGCACTTTGAGAAGTGTTGATGTTTCATTGTTGACATCATTTGCTGATGTGAGTTCCTGCTGATTTTGCTGCTGTTCTGATGTTAAAAGCTGCACTTTGAGAAGTGTTGATGTTTCATTGTTGACATCATTTGCTGATGTGAGTTCCTGCTGATTTTGCTGCTGTTCTGATGTTAAAAGCTGCACTTTGAGAAGTGTTGATGTTTCATTGTTGACATCATTTGCTGATGTGAGTTCCTGCTGATTTTGCTGCTGTTCTGATGTTAAAAGATGCTCTTTGAGAAGGGTTCATGGTTGACATCATTTTGTAGGTCACAATCTACCTGATTTGCTGCAGTTCTGATGTTAAGTTACTGATGTACAGTTACTGTGTGTGTTTATGGATGAATGTGTGGTTTAATGTGTTAGATAAGTGTTTGTAAATAAAGTTCTGTGCATGTTTATGGCCCAGTATGTCTGCTTGTTCAGTCTCATGCCGATAAATATGTGTGCGGCGCTCCGTTAGCGGTATTTCCGCGACCTACGAACGAAAACAAGGACCTACGAACGGGACGCTATTTTCACCCCCTAGATACGGCAGAATCGAGCTGCGAACGGTCCTTAGGTCCGGAACTCGTTCGTAGGTCAGGGGTTCCCTGTATACTGTTCCTTTATACACTATATTTCTGCTGTTGTTGGATATAATTGGGACCCTATGTACATAATTTTGTCCCACCTCATGTCCCACATGTGGTGTGAACGACAATAAACCTACTTGAACTTGAACTAAACCCATCTCAGAGAGCTGGAGCCTCTTGCACAGAGGCTTGTGTGGATTTCCTACTGAAACATACACTTAAATGTAGAAAACAGAATGCGCAATAATAAATCCAGATGTATGAAACCGCGCGTACGCTTGAATCCAAGGACACTTTCTTTGTACATTCCAATCAACGTGGAATTGAGCACACATGAGGGAATACCTGACTGTTCCCTTGACACACCTCCATTTAAATTTGCAAATAGATTTAAATACACCCTGCACCTGCGGAATCTCCTCTCTGCACTAAAATCATGTCTACACACGGGAAAAAGAGGAACTTCACGGACTGTAAGTTGGAAAGCATGTAAAAACATTCTGTTTGGCATGCTGTTTGTTAGAATGAATGAATCATGTGGCGAACAAGGCTACCTCGACACAATGTTGGTTAGTTGCTTTTGTGCATCACATTTAATTTGCACATTAAATGAATAAAAATGCTTCCTGTTAACAAAAACATATTCATCCAGTGATGATGCTTTTTTTTTGCAATGTTTGTACAGTCGATAGCTCCGATTACATTAGGAAAACCAACTGTCGCTGCAGATTGTACTTTAATGTTGACCTGGTCAACTGCATTGTAGGGAATTTGATATACTTGATTGACGTACGGGTAACTCCATCCTACACAGCTGTATGGCTTGGCTCAGGGTTGACTGGCACAGTCCCAATTGGTCTGGCAGCTGACGCTGGAATGCCCCTGTTGCTAGGAAGCCCAGTGCAGTCAGCAGCTGTAAGTGTGTGGGCAGTGCACGGCTCCTCACTGTGTTGCACTCCAAGACAGGCCGCAGTTCCAAGCACAGTTTGGATTGCCCTTTGGAAGGCTGAAATGGTTGACGAGCCATTTGTCCATGTGGGCCAGACAATCTGCTCTGTCTAAATACATGCTCTATGCATATTGCACCATTTACTATATATCCTCTAATAATTCTAAACCCATTGTCGTTAAAGGTATTTTCTGCACTACAGTACTTTGCTTATGCTGTTATATGCACTCATCTAATTGCATACATGTGGACGTATTCATGCGCATAGCCAGGGGGGGTTCACGGGGTTCGAACGAACCGCCCACTTTGCCTATGAAGTCCCGCCTAGGGATTTTATGAGGGGTGGTTCGTTTAAAGGAAAAGTTGACCTGGAAAAAGCAACACGCCTTGGTGGTTCACTGGAAGCGCGTCGGGTTGCCGCTCCAAACCTTATCTCGACTCGGGTTCGATCCTCACTTGGTTGAACTTATTTTACGTTTGTCTTTTATTGGATTTAAAAAAAAGGAGTTAATATGCCTGTGGTTAACACAAACTCCTTTTTTTAAATCCAATAAAAAACAAACGTAAAATAAGTTCAACCAAGTGAGGATCGAACCCGAGTCGAGAAAAGGTTTGGAGCGGCAACCCAACGCGCTTCCAGTGAACCACCAAGGCGTGTTGCTCTTTCAAGGTCCAATTTTCCTTTAAACGAACCGCCCCTGATAAAATCCTGGCTACGCCCATGGTATTAATTGTTGATCATGTGTTTCCGGTGTTTTCAATAATAGTTTTCACATGGTGGGTTAACTTCAGTGTGCTTTGGACTACTCTGACTGAGGAAGCCCTCTGGAGTGAGGGTGAAACGTTTCTGCTAAAAAGAAACTGTCCAGATGAACTGATTGAGAATGAGCGGATTTGATACCTGGACTATTGAGAATTAACTTTCTTGTCTTGAACCACTTTGGACATGTCTGCCTGCCTGGGAGGAGTCGACGAGGGACACACCCCCAGAAACCATCTTGGCTACAGCAAACTGGTTGGTCCACATAAGTTGCTTACTTGGTGGGTTAACTTCAGTGTGCTTTGGACTACTCTGACTGAGGAAGCCCTCTGGAGTGAGGGTGAAACGTTTCTGCTAAAAAGAAACTGTCCAGATGAACTGATTGAGAATGAGCGGAGTTTTCACATCATTAACAGTTTCTCAGTATCACATCTTAAGTGTGGCCAATGGACCAATAACCATAGAAACGTGAGTACACAGCCATGGAGTTGGCATGGGGCTGTGCACATTTCTACGGTCCTTTCATTCTTGATATATCTGACATTTTTGCATGAAAAAGGTGTAGGCCACATTTTTGTGTGTATGTATCCTTTGTACATGATGCCCCCAGAAATCCAGTTCTAAAACCTCAGAGTTCATTTTATTACTGTATGGTTAGTATTATGTTGGTTACAGTAGAAATGGGATAAACACCAACATTTTGATGTTATCGGTCTGGGGCAGGGAGGGGTCTGCAACCTTTACCATCAAGAGTCATTTCTGCCCTTCCGTTCACTAAAATAAATGTATCCAGAGCCGTAAAAGCTGCTACGATTGTCATTATCAACTGGTGACCCATGGGCCACTTTAATTTTATTACAGGGGGATTTTCTGGCCTGTAGACATAAAATTATTGAAATAAAAACATCTAAAGATTGTTTACATTTGTTGATGTTTTTTACATTTTGAGACAAAAGAAAAGACTGGATTCCATCCATCCATCTATCCAACCATTCATCCATCCTCTTTACTCACTTCTTTGTTTTTGGATTGCAGGGGATCACTGGTACTAATATCCAGTTGCAAGTATATCACAGAAGACTGTACTCTTGTAAAGAAAAAATACATTTAGCTAATTGTTTAACAACAAAAACATGGAACTGTGCAGGCTTACGTGTTATTTACTTATTTATTGTGGAGTAATTGAGAATTTTACTTTGAAGAAATAAAGCATAAAGATAAAGTGAGTGCAATTTACTATGTGTATTAGTACTAGTGTACACATATTTGCAAAGGATTTGACAGGAAAACTGCTAAATAGTTGTTTTTTGTTGTGGGTGCAACATCCTATAACATCCTATAAAATTCAATTGTATGTCAGTGTTGGTCTAAGCGTGAAAGAGCCGCTGCAACGGAACCAAAGCGCCACATGTGGCTCCAGAGCCGCAGGCTGGGGCATCGAACTGGTGACCTTCCAATCACAGGGTCACCTTCTCTAACCTCTGTGCCACCATTCCTCCTGCACTGCATTAACATTGAAATAAAGAAACAAAAAACAAAAAAACTTTGTTTCCTTGAAGAGATTTAAATAAATACATAAATCACCTCATCCTCATCAATTCTGAGTAACAGAATAATTGGGGATAATTTATAAATTAATAAATGTGTTGAGGCAGGAGGCCATCATCTCTCATCCTCCTATCCCACAGGACTGACAGCAGTGCTGCTTCTCTCAGCCCCTACTGCAATCAAAAGCTGCATTCCGCCGCTTAATAGAGAATAAAATAAGTCAGCAATAGTCTTGCAAGGTAACAGCAAGTTAATTTTATTTCACAAACAAACTGTCAAAACACACATTTTATACTTAACCAGAGGACACAGTCTCTAATACTGTATTAGGGCTTCTGAAAATAAGTGTTTTTTGTTATTTTTTTGTCGTGCAATGGCTGGTAATTTTAAAAAGTCCTTCAAAGAACAGCCTTCAAAGCGACTTTTAATTGTTACATGTAAAATCAGAGTCTCTCTTGTCGTCCCCCCACCCCTGCCCCTGTTTTTTTCTGGTGAACGCACTACTTTCCCTCAATTATTTTAATAATATCTGGTAAAAATAAAAGTTTTATTTTTGATTAATATTATGTTTGATTTGTGTCACCTTCTCATACACTTGCTAGATTTACTAACACATTGAAATTATTATATCACAAAATATTTAAAATGCTGTCACTCCTGGGCCTGAAGGCATCTTATCATGCATGTTTTTTTTTTTTGTTTTTTTTTTTTTTTACTGTGAGGAAACCTGAGTACAGTAGTCCCTCGCTACTTTGCGGTTCGTTTATCGCGGACTCGCTCTATTGCTGTTTTTCAAAATAAGATTGGACATGACACACAATTGGCTAATTGATGGATGAGCTGCACGGTCGGCATGGATTTTTTATTTAGAATAAATTATTTTAAATGATTTAGCACCTGCTGCACATTTGTGCAGCCCAGAGCTGCAAAAAATGCTTCCTCCTGCACCTCTGTGCAGCCAACACTGTAGGGTAAACTTCCT
>JBBPBX010018080.1:23229-38898 GCA_038048925.1 Garcialebias charrua
AACTACAACTTACCACTTATTCCACGGTTTTTCACTTACCGTGGGGCTCCAGGGTATGGATCCCCCATCGATAAACGAGGGACTGCTGTATCTGGAGAAAACCCATGCAATCACAAGGAGAACATGCAAAGTAACAAAGACCCCAGGTCCAAACCTGAGATTGAACCCAAGACCTTCTAGCTGTGAAGCAACAGTGCTTGCCACTAAGCTGCTGTGCTGCCCATGTATAGATTAAAAAACTTAATTGTAAATTGTGTAAACACTCTTTCATAACTCTTTACTATGTCATCAATTTAGCATTACCTGTAAATGTTTTTTCTATGGGTGGTACAGTGATTCAGTTGGTTGAGCTGTCACCTCTCCGCAAGAAGGTTGCTGGATCAAATACTGGCCGGGGACCTTTTTGAGTGGAGTTTGCATGTTCTCTCTGTGCATGCATTGGTTTTCTCCGGGTACTCCTGTTTCCTCCCACAGACCAAAAACATGCATGTTAGACTGAATGGTAACTCTAAATTGTCCCTAGGCGTGAGAGAGTGAATGGTTGTTTGTCTCGTTTGCCTCTATGTGTCCCTGTGATGGACTGGAGACCTGTCTAGGTTTCTCCCGGCTCTCGCAGTTTATAGCTGGCTATAGACACCAGTGACCCTCTTGACTTGAAAAGGAAGAAGTGGGTAAAGATAATGAATGGATGGATAGTTATTCCACTAGAAATCTTGTAGCATTTTGCCAGGAGTTCCCTAGATAGCATACAACATGCTATAGCTAACTGCTACTGTCTTCACAAGAGCTTGCAAATAACCACAAAAGTCCATGTAAAAAAAAAAAAGAAAAAAAAAACTTTCAGGTAAATGACACAAAGGCAGACTATCTGATTTTCTGTAAAAATAGAATGAATATATGAGGTAATTGTTTCTGAATCATAGTCTCCATTTGGAGCCATTTTAATCTTCTTCGCAGTCTGCAAGAACATCCAGTCCCCCTTCTGTGAGTTCTGCCTCCTGTTCAAAAAACTCCTGTTGGAAACCCTGCCTTTTTTCTGGCCTTCAACATGGGTTTCACTGGTGACACTGACTTTCTAAGAACCCCAAGAACTTTTTCTTGTACAAGGCACATGTGGTTGGCAAGATGGGACAGGGACAGCTTCTGTGCTTTTAAAGCCCAGATATATGCTGAGCAAAAAAATAAGCAGGGAGCAAGAAAAATGGTTTGGGTCATTTGTACCCACACAGCAAGATAAAGTTATGTGCACGAGTTGGCAAATGAATGAAGTACTTGAAGTATGTCACCAAGGTTACAGACTATCTAAGAATTACACTTGGAAATATGCAGGCCACATTTATAGTTTCTTTTTTTTATGCTTATGAAGAGAACTTTGCCTACATAACATCTCTGCTA
The DNA here is from genome assembly GCA_038048925.1 of Garcialebias charrua. Classification (NCBI taxonomy): domain Eukaryota; kingdom Metazoa; phylum Chordata; class Actinopteri; order Cyprinodontiformes; family Rivulidae; genus Garcialebias; species Garcialebias charrua. The sequence continues at coordinate 24,625 of JBBPBX010018080.1, forward strand.
CATGGCACAAGCACACAGTCACTCTTCCATCAATTTGTAGGACATGCCAAATTGCTTTTAGAATAACAAAAAGAAGCGTGTGTCCTAAGAAGATTGATTTTCAGCCAACCGGCTTTCCAAAAAAGACTGCAAGAAGCCAAGAGCATTTAGAGGAACTCAACGAGAACAGCAACAAGTTTAAAATGGCACAGGAAAGTAAAGTGCAGCATGTGACCTCATCCTTACATTAACTGCAACGTAATCCATCCATAAATAACAAACAGTTCTTCACCCTGAATTGTCAGAAATTGCTCAGTGTGNGTGCATCATTCATGCATGTGCTAATTTACAGTCGGTTTCATATTCAGCACAACCTGTTCTAAACTCTCAATTGTAGCAAACAATCTCTCCATGGTTGCTATTCCTTAACATAAATTACCATTACTTGAAAAATATGGACACAAAAAGTCCTGCTGTGTAGAAAACTTGACAATTAGTTGAAAGCTTGTGGGAATTTATGTTTTGTGACTAATTTAGACTTCACAGAGTGCAAAATTGAGGTGGTAAAAGTTCCAGTACTTATCTAAAGTTGCATGAAACTGGACATGCCATAGCTATGTTTCTAATTTATATCAAAGCAACAAGAAACAATCAAAAGAAGAAAAAAAAATACAAGGAAACTATTTCTGCTCTACATTAAACAGTTCTTTATAAGAATGTGCATCTGCATCATGCAAATTCTTAAAAAGCAGATTTTATAAATCATTTAAAATCTGGGGTGAATATTCCAGTGAAACTGTTAAGATGTGTTATATTACATAAAAACACTGGGTTTTGAAGACAAACTGAGAATCCTGACCCATCTTCTATTAGACTCTGCATTTTTTTTTGCTGTTTATGTGTAATGCTTGGTTTTGATGGACATGTTTTGGTTATTGTGTTTACGCTCACCCACCTACCTTCTGTGTTTTAATTCTGTTCATCTGATTTCTGCTTTTCTGTTTCCTGCCCCGCCCACTAACATCTGATCCTTGTAGTCTCTGCACAGGAATTTGTTATTCTGGTTTATTATTTTGTCTTTATATTCCCCATGTTTTAATTTTTTGTTGGTAATGAACTGAGCACTTTATGTATCAGTCTGTTTCTGTGCTTGTGTCTAATATTCTCAAGCTATGTCTATTTGTGCTGCCACGTCAGCAGCACTTTATTCTGTAAATAATTCAGTTTTGCCATTTTGAAGATTTGAGTCCAAGACCTGTTTGCACCCTGGGTTTCAAACTACCAAAAGCCACGACATCTTCTGACTTTGTAGAATCCTCATTATTTCAAATGTCAATGGATTGACCAGAATAATAATAAGGTACTAGGGAGGTGAATATTAGACAAGAAAGTGAGAATTATGATAAAAAGAAATTGGTTTTAAACCTCTGTTGAAGCTGTGAGTACCTTGAGTTGTTGATTAGGCTCACAAGAGTCCAGATGTAAATGATTGTTAATCTGTCTGAAGGGGAATTTAAGAAGTGTATTGAAAGCAATTGATTAATACATTCTGCCATGTCCAGCCTTTTGAGGACATTCATGAGCTTGATGTGACCCAAAATGAAAATTAGTTTGACACCCCGGCACTGGATGATATATACATGTAGGCTAATGTAAACAGGGCTGTCAGAGTTGCAATGAGTTTATGTTAGGTGGGTGAATGATCTGATCATCTGCAGTAATCCACATTATTAGCAGAAGTAGAGGGCCCCAAACCAAATTTCGCTTAGGGCCCCATGGAGGCTTGGGCCGGCCCTGCCCCCACTCACACACACAGAGAAAAATAATAAACTTTAATAATAAACTTTATTTGTATAGCACCTTCCTACAATGCCTTGCATTGACCAAGGTGCTTAACAGGACAGAAATATAAAAAACCGGTTCAATAAATCAGTGAAAATAAAATAAAAGCAACAGCAATAAAAGGAGGCAATGGAAATAAAAATGCTACATACTAAAATACCAAAAGTAATAAAAGTTACACACTGAAAGCTTTTTTGAACAAGTGGGTCTTCAGTCTGGTTTTGAACAGAGTCAGATCAGAGGTGGCACGCAGCTCAAGGGGGAGGCTGTTCCAGGCTTTTGGGCCGGCAACAGAAAAGGACCGGTCTCCCCATTGTTTGTACCTTGAGCGAGGCACCTCCAGCAGGTGTTGACTGGCAGAAGAAGAAATAAATAAAGATGAAAAAAGAGAGAAATAAATAAATTGTACTTAAGTCAATAGATGTAACTGATGAAGACAAACAGTATTGTATTGAGGTATGGGGGAAGGCATGTAAGACAACTACAAATCCTGTTTTTGTTTTGCAGAAAAGAGCAATAAGAGTTATCAATCGAAAACATAGCCATCAACCATCTAATGTATTATTTTGTCAACTGAAATTATTGAAATTTCACAACTTGATTGATTATAAAATTTTATTAGTTATGTATAAGGCTCACCAAAATGCATTACCTTTGAACATCCAGAGAATTTTTACAAAGAGAGAAAGCTGCTATAATCTTAAGGGGACGGAGATGTTCATAACAACTAAATTTAGAACCAGTTTGAAAGAACGATGTACCTCGATACAAGGAGTGAGATTGTGGAATAATCTGGAAAAAGATATTAAAAGTGCCAAGTCAATGCACATGTTTAAGAAATTGATAAAGTTTGGATTGCTAAAAAAATATGAAACTGTATAATGTGTTCTCATATGAATTGTTGTTCTAGAAGGATTTCATTTTTTGTTTTATTGTATTAACTGAAGAATGTTATTGTTTGAATTTTATTTATGAGAAAAAAGGGGCAGATATTATAAGAATTATTTTCTTCTCTCTGCTACCTTTCATTTCATTGTATTGGTTTTCTTTTCTTTTTGTTGTTGTTGTAAATATAATTGTTGTAAATATAATTGTTGTAAATATATAATTAATTTGTTTTTTAGGTTATGAAAGGAATGAAGAATTATTATTATTATTATTATTATTATTATAATATTATAATTTGTGTTTATACGTGATTATAAATTAATGCAATAACTTTGCAAAGATTAGTTTATAAAGTAAATAACAAAAACAACAGACCTCTTAGCGTAGAACATTCAAATGTGATTTCAGTGTGACTTTAGAAGAAAAGGAATGTGGTCGTAAAGAGAACAACTGATTGCTGCATAGCAAAAACTAGTCAATTATGGCACAGCATTTCATTTTGCCTTTTAAATTGGCATATTTCTTTTTCATCACATTTTTAGCATCATAAAGAATCCCAAAGCTGTGGTGAATTTCTTTGAAAATGTTCTTTTTAAGACTAATGCAAACACCCCTGTGTGGCATTTGAATGAGAAATGGGATTTTCTGGTGTAATCAGGTTCACTGTTCTTTCTGATGTGATGGGGATAACTCTGGTAATTTGGAAATGAGATTAAAAGTTTTCACAATCTGTCATCATGACCATTTTTTGCTAATCTGCATCAAACAGCAGATTGGATGGCACACTTGACAATCAGCTTTCACTTTTTACTTGCTTACTTTTTGTTTTCCTTTGAGGGATTATTGCAGATGTCTGAGATGCAGTTAAACCAGTCATAAATCACAGGGAAGAGGCAGTGTTGCATAATTCTGTAGCATTTTTTATACTTGTGCAAAACAAAACAACAACTATAAACTCATCAAAGGAACAAGACCAAACACTGTACATTTTTCAATATACTTTACTTTTAATTATTTTGTTGTTTTGGAACCAAAAAAAATAGTTTGGCATCATGTCTCTTCTGGACTGTCTGCTTTTGTGAAATATCTTATATGTGAAATAATTTATAATATTCTTGTTATTTGCTGAATCACTGCGATTTGATGCCTCATGTAAAATTTTTAGAACAGTATGCCAGCAGAGGAATATAGACTTGTTAATTTACCAGTAACTAAAAACAACATGAATCCATTTCTAACAGAATTGTATTATATAACTCTTTGGATGCTCAATGTCTGCCTTTGGGAAATCCAAGAAAAACTCTTTACTTTTGGCCTAAATCAAAGTAAAAATAAGTACTTCTGATTCAGTGTTGGCCTTGTGACCCATACCAGATAACACAAATCCTTACAATTTGCCCTTTATCTATTAATAAAATAAAGAGAAAGATTTTGCAGCGAATCGAGGTGATGCATAAATTTAGATTTGTGCATCTTCTGCTTCAGAGCTTGAACGCCTGTAGGTTTTAAGTGAGTCATACAGATTGTTCTGGTATTGCGTGGCTTCTGTTTTCATTTCATGGCTATTTTAGCTAAACATGCTGTATTTTATAATACAAATTATGGCTTTAGCCAACAACAACAAAAAACACTCAAAAATCAGATCACTTATATATACATTTTATAAAGACCAAATTTCTTTAAGAAATTTGAATTTCAATAATTGTTTCTGCATGGGCATTTTTTAAAACATTTTGCTCCTACTTTACTATTCTCTTTATGGTTTTTATGTCAAGTTTGTACTTTTATATTCATATCTTGTGGCTTGTATTTCTGTCACTTAGTCTTGATCACATCTTGTCCAGCCCCATGCCCTCTCAATGCGGCCTTTCTTTGTTAATATTCTGAGACTTCCATCAGCTTTGACCTGATGGCAAGCCTCTGAAACGGATCTCATTTTGACTGGAACTTACCAATAAGGATTTTATAAAGTGGTAAAATATTACTAAGAAAAAAAAAAAAAGAATGAAATAGACTGGAGTTTAGCTAGGTGCCACATAAAATACAAGTATGATGAATGCAGCCACACTGGGATTTCAAACCTCCTTGAACCAGAGTGCAGGCGAAGACAAATGAATCTGCTGAATATGGTAAATCTTGCTGACATCAAAAGCAATAAAGTTAGCTCTTTATAATAAATGCAATATGTTGCTGGTGACACTTGAGAAAAATTGGGATATAAAACACACCCGCATATATGGATGGATGGATATATAGTTAAAGTTCAGTTTATTTGTCATATGCAACGTTAACACAGGGTTAACAGTACAATGAAATGAATAGGATGAGAAGAACTGACTTGACTCGTTAAAAAAATCAAAGAACAAACCTATAAGAAATACTAAAAGCATGCAATAAGGGTACACAAAATGTACCAAAAAGTGAGAAAGTAATTATAACATTTACAATGTCCTAAAAAGAGATTGTAAACAACAACATGGTAGAATATAATGGTACAACCTGCAGGGTGAATTTGAATGAATAAGTATTTAAAGGAAGTAATAGGCTAAAATGTACATGGTATGTATGTACTGTATCAGTCAAAGTCAACTTTATTGTCAGAACTGCAATATGTACAGGACATACACAGGTTGAAATTGCGTTTCTCTTTGTCCCTCAGTGCAACAGTAACCATTTAAACACTAAAACACTAAACTATTTAATAAATATAAGCATAAAATAGTAAAAGTGTAACAATGTCCTGAGTTTTTGCATAGTAGTATAAAAGTATGAAAATTTACACCAACACTAAAACACTAAACATTTAATGAACATAAGCATAAAATGAAATAATAAAAGTGTAATACTGTCCTGAGTTTTTGCATAGTAGTATAAAAAGTATAAAAAGTATATCTATAAAATAAACTGAAGGTTCTAGCATTGACATTTGCAAAGAGTGGCAAAGCAGCATATGAGTTAATGTACACAGTATATGTATGAGGTAGTTGATGTTGGTATAGAGGCAAAGTGGCATATGCAGTAAGGCACATAAGGCACATTGGGCATCCTTAAATAAGGCTAGTCAGAGAATACTGTATATGTATCAGCAGTAGTGTAGATATAAAAGTAGTGTAAATGTAAACAGTAGTAATAAATGTAAACAGTAGTAATAAATGTAAACAGTATTAATAAATGTAAACAGTGAATGTAAACAGTAGTATGACTATAGGCAGTAATGTAATACAAACATTAGTGCAAATATGAGAAGTAGTGCAAACTGAATGAGCACATGACCGAGAGTTTAGTGAATAACCCGTTTGATGACACAGAGTCCAGTGTTAAAATCTTTGTGTTGTGTGGTAATGTGTGAGAAAGTTTTTTGTGTTAAGGCAGTTCAAATGGGAGGGGAGGCAGAGCAGGCAGAGTGTTTAGCATCCTGACTGCCTGATGAACAGAGCTGTCTCTCAGTCTGCTGGTTCGAGCCTGGAGACTCCTCAGTCTCCTCCCTGATGGCAGCAGTCTGAAGCAGCTGTGTAGTGGGTGTGTGGGATCACCTGCCATGCAGAGGGCTTTCCGAGTGAGGCGGTTGCTGTGTAAGTCCTGCAGTGAGGGGAAGGAGGTGCCGACGATCTTCTCAGCTGCTCTCACGATGCGCTGGAGGCTCTTGCGGCAGGATGCAGTACATGCACCAAACCACACAGTGATGCAGCTGGTCAGGACACTTTCTATGGCTCCCCTGTAGAAGGTGCACATGATGGGGGTTGAAGCTCCAGCCCTTTTCAGCTTGCGGAGAAAGTAGAGACGCTGGTGAGCCTTCTTGGCCAGTGATGCAGTGTTCCTGCTCCAGGACAGGTCCTCTGAGACGTGCACTCCCAGGAACTTGGTGCTGTCTACTCTCTCCACTGTGGTGCTGTTGATGGTCAGAGGGGCATGTTGGGCATCCCTCTTCCTGAAGTCCACAACAATCTCCTTTGTCTTCTCCACGTTGAGAGTGAGATTGTTGTGTCCGCACCACAAGGCCAGGCGGCTCACCTCGTTCCTGTAGTCCGTCTCATCGTTGTTGCTGATGAGACCCACCACTGTTGTGTCGTCCGCAAACTTGATGAAGTGGTTGGAGCTGTATGATGGTGTGCAGTCGTGTGTTAGCAGGGTGAATAGAAGGGGGCTCAGCACACATCCTTGTGGGGCCCCTGTGTTCAATGTGATGGTGCTAGATGTGTTACTCCCGACCCGTACTGTCTGTGGTCTCCCGGTCAGGAAGTCTAGCAGCCAGTTACACATTGAGGTGTTCAGCCCCAGACTGTCCAGTTTAAAGGACAACACCCACCATGACAGTAACAATTCACCATATTGAACTATTACTGTAGTAGAATATTTCGTCTATTTTCATTTTTGCATTTGGGCCAGGCGAGGGTTAAAAAAAAAAAAAAAAAACAACCGAGTCCCGAATGAATCCGGAAACGCGGCCGAAAAGTGTCGAAGTGTGGAGTGACTTTTGTCACGTCTCCACCCAGAAGGAAGGGATGAGTTTCCATGGAGGTTTATGAGAGTGAGAGTAAAACTGCATATTTCCTGGTGCATTTTTGTGTACAGCTGGACCAGTGCTCTGTTTTTATTTTTTATTTATTTTATAGACCTTTTTAATAAGATATAACACCGCTGCGACTGTTGCTGGCTGCTCTCCTCTCCTCTGCCCAGAGAGGAGCGAGCCGCGCGGCTTCTCCCGTCTTCTCCCTGGCTCCCCGTTCCGCTGCGTCAGCTTTGAAGTTCGTGCCGGGGCTCGGTTCTGTCCCAGCCTTGTTGCTGGAGCACGGGGAAGCACGGGAGAGCACGGGGGAGCACGCGCGCTCAGAGCTCCGCGCCGCGGCTGCCTTTCTGTATCCCGACCTGTCTGGTCAGGGGAGAGAATAAAAAGCCGATGCGGAAATTAATGAATTTGTCGCGATCAAGCGAATTAAACTAGTATGTCTACGTGGATGCTGCTCAGAATATGACAGACATCAGTGAGCGACCGCTTCTCTTTTTTTTTCCTCTCTTAGAGCAGCGGTCATGGAAGTTGATGAAGGCTTATTATAACTCCGCCTGTAACTCCAAGGCGGAATCTTTAGTGATGTGAATGCCCATATTTGGAGAGGGGCAGATCTTCCCGGAGCTTCTGCTAAAATCTGCTATAAATCATGAAATAACACATTTAGCGTTATTTCTCTACAATATAAATAAACGCTCCTGTATTATTTTTAAATAAACTAATAAATATTAATGGCGATGCAATTTGAAAACATGGTGGGTCATGGACTTTAAGGATGAGCTGTTGGGGGATGATGGTGTTGAATGCCGAGCTGAAGTCGATGAACAGCATTCTAACATAAGAGTCCTTCATGTCCAGATGTGTGAGATCTGTGTGGAGGGCAGAGGAGATGGCATCGTCGGTTGAGCGATTAGGTCAGTATGCAAATTGGAAGGGATCCAGGGAGGCAGGGAGGACAGATGTGATGCTTTTCATGACTAGCCGTTCAAAGCACTTCATCAGGATGGGGGTGGTTGCTACTGGGCGATAGTTATTGAGCAGTGGTGGGCAACGCTAATCAAAAAATTAGTTCCACAATTTCTAAAACGCTTATTAATTTTTTTAGGTCCACAATTTCAAAAGCACAAATGTCTTATGAAAATTAGGGGAAGCTAATCTAATCCGCTATTTATATTCGACAATTGGTAGCCGGCAGCGTTATGCAATATTTGCACTACACTGCCAACTGAAAAGTAACTAAAATGATCCTAAAAGGATGAAATTACAAAAATCAAAGGATTTATTTAATACTTTACGTACATATATTCTATTCGGCCACAAAATTAACAAAAAAGAGAATGATCTTTTAATCCCTAAGACCACTTTTAAATCTCAAATACACGGGTGTGTCGCCACCGCATTTATACATAAAAGTAACCCAAATACATAAAACTAACGACTCACCGTCGAGTGGTTGACACAAAACACACAATAAAATCCTCCGGCCGCGTTAATTTGGCTTGAAACAGCGGGGTTCTCTGCGGATTTATCCAAGAAACCCAGCACAACCAGCTAGCCACAGAGTTAGCGTCCAGTTCACCTCTGACCCGGAAGATGTCAAGATTCTATAGGTAGTCAACAGATTTAATGAAAAGTAACTAAAATACATAAAACTAACGACTCACCGTCGAGTGGTCGACACAAAACACACAATAAAATCCTCCGGCCGCGTTAATTTGGCTTGAAACAGCGGGGTTCTCTGCGGATTTATCCAAGAAACCCAGCACAACCAGCTAGCCACAGAGTTAGCGTCCAGTTCACCTCTGACCCGGAAGATGTCAAGATTCTATAGGTAGTCAACAGATTTAATGAAAAGTAACTAAAATACATAAAACTAACGACTCACCGTCGAGTGGTCGACACAAAACACACAATAAAATCCTCCGGCCGCGTTAATTTGGCTTGAAACAGCGGGGTTCTCTGCGGATTTATCCAAGAAACCCAGCACAACCAGCTAGCCACAGAATTAGCCCCCGAGTTCACCTCTGACCCGGAAGATGTCAAGATGGAATAGTCCATTTTTAGTAGGGGGATACAGAAATCGACCGGTTTTTGTATTGCGTTTTTTAATGATCGTTTTCATCGTAACTATAATTATTTTTATGTTAAATGTACATTAACAAGCATGAGCAATGTTAGTGAGCCCCAAGCAACGGCATCATTTGCCTACATGGTAGATCCGTGTCTGTTCTCCCCTCTGCTCCCCCTCCAACCCTCCCTCCTCTCTGCTCTTTACGGTGAGGGAGGGAAAAAGGCAAAACAAGCAGCTACCGAGCCAGCATAAGAGCTTGTAAATAAGTTTATTCGTTTTTACTGATAGATAATTAGTTATTAGCGGTACTGCATTTTAAATAAAAATAGCACAAATCCGCTTATGAATTATAAAAGTTAGTCACTCCGTTGTTACGCTGACCAAAACGTTAGGTCAGCTGTAAGCGGATTAGCGCATTAGCGGTCCCCAACGTTCATGTGCCCACCTTTGTCATTGAGGCATGCGGGCGTTGCCTTCTTTGGGACAGGGATGATGGTGGTGGCTTTGAAACAGGTGGGGACGATGGCCTGGCTCAGTGAGATGTTAAAGATGTCCGTGAAGACCGCTGCGAGTTCCCCTGCACAGTCCTTCAGCACACGACCAGGTATGTTGTCAGGACCAGAGGCCTTCCGGGCATTAATCTTGATGAATGATCGCCTTACGCTGTCTGAGGACAGCGCCAGCACCTGGCCATCAGGAGAGGGGGGGAGTTTATGTGCAGGTGTGCTGTTACTTGCCTCAAACCGAGCAAAGAACTCATTCAGTTCATTCAGCGTAGAGGTTGAGCTGTCACAGGTCTGGGGGGATGGTTTGTAGTTTGTGATGGTCTGTATTCCCTGCCACAGACTGCGTGTATCCTTGCTGTCCTTGAAACGGTGAGCTATTTTCCTGGAATACTGCTTCTTAGCCTTTCTGATGCCTTGGGCCAAGTTGTTTATGGCTGCCCTCAGGTCCACCTGATCACCTGCTTTGAAGGTAGCATTCCTGGCTTTCAGGAGTCTGTAAACCTCTGCTGTCAGCCATGGCTTCTGATTAGCCCAAACAGTGATGGTCTTGAGGTTGTTACATCATCAATGCACTTGGTGATGTATGAACATACAGTGTCTGAGTACTCCTGGAGACATGTGTTGTTGTTTGTGGTAGCAGCTTCTTTGAATATATTCCAATCTGTGGTGTCAAAACAGTCCTGGAGTGCCTCTGAAGACCCCTCTGGCCACACTCGTATCTGCTTGCGGACTGGTTTTGTGACTTTCACCAGTGGCCTGTATGCTGGCTTTAGCATAACACAGATATGGTCAGAAGCACCAATGTGGGGGAGGGGGAGGGCTCTGTAGGCATTTTTCATGGTGGTGTAAACTTGGTCCAGTGTGTTGTTTCCTCTTGTTGCAAAGTTTATGTTTCTGTATGTTTTTGGAAATACACTCTTTAAATCTACTTGGTTGAAATCACCAGCCATGATGAGGAAAGCATCAGGGTGGGCTGTTTGCTGCTCACTGATGTGCAGATATAGTTCATTCAGTGCCTCACCTCTAACTTTGCTGTTGGAGCTTGGAGGAATATATACAGCAACAATCATGACAGCTGTAAATTCCCTCGGTAAATAGAACGGTCTGCATTTAATAGACATAAACTCCACTAAAGGTGAGCAATGTTTGTGGACCACAGCAGCATCACGACACCAGGCGTTGTTGATGTAAACACACAGCCCCCCTCCGCGTGTCTTACCTCCCTCGATGAGAGCTCGGTCCGCCCTATAGCATGTTAGCTGCTCCAGCTGAACAGCATGGTCCGGAACGTTGTTGTTAAGCCACGTTTCCATGAACACAAACACACAACAGTCTCTCACAGTCTTTTGTGTCATTCGTGACAGGCGTATATAATCCAATTTGTTGTCCAATGAGCGTATGTTAGCCAAAACCATGGATGGGATCGCCGTCTTGTGTGGGTTAGCTGCTAGCCTAGCTCCGATACCTCCGTGCTTACCCCGCTTCTGCTTCCTGTCACGCCGCTTGTGACGCTTCCACTGCGGGCGCGATGAAGTGAGGCTCGGGGCTGGCTTCCAGAGCAGGCCACAATCACGTAGCTTCTCCTGGAGCTCGCTGTTTATTCTCAAATGAGTGGTTTTTCCGACATCAAGCATCAAAAGTGTGTGTGTGTGTGTGTGTGTGGGGGGGGTGGGTATGTATGTATGTATGTATGTATGTATGTATGTATGTATGTAGGTAAGATAGATAGATAGACAGACAGACAGACAGACAGACAGACAGACAGACAGACAGACAGACAGACAGACAGACAGACAGACAGACAGATAGATAGATAGATAGATAGATAGATAGATAGATAGATAGATAGATAGATAGATAGATAGATAGATAGATAGATAGATAGATAGATAGATAGATAGATAGATAGATAGATAGATAGATAGATAGATAGATAGATAGATAGATAGATAGATAGATAGATAGATAGATAGATGATAGATAGATCAAAAAAAAAGAAAACGTGAAGGATTTATTTCATCGGAGAAACTCGCACCGCCCCATCTCTGCTTGGATCTGCTCAGAAGATCGTGCTTTTGGCCGGTAAACAAAATATTCTACATAAATCATTTTGTGAAACAATGTTAGAGTACAACTGTCTGTGTGTTAGAGCTTTTTTTTTTTTTCATTATTTTAGTGACACCGTCTTGCATGCTGTGGCTAGCTTAGCATCTCGCTAACGCGGCCTCTTCACGGTCCACCGGGCCCGGCGGTGAGACCGTCCCAGTGGGAGAAGGAGGACGGGAGCCAAGTCGTGCGGGCGACGCGTCGGTCCCATGGGACGTGCCTCCGCGGCCGCGACGGATCCACGCCGTCCGATGAGCTCGACGGACCATCCGCTCCAGATGCTAACAACATGCTAACTTCCAACACGGTAACACTCAAAGTGCTGGTTCTGGTCTGTGTTCAGCCTGGACTGTTTGTGCTGGCTGTGTTATTTTAGTTAAACCTTTTTTTAGCTGGTTAGATCTGATTGAGACAGTTTACACATCTTTTTTGGATTTAAAGCTGTGAAGCTCTGTGCTCTAAAGCTCTGTGCTGTGAATCCGGTGTGCGCTCTTTGTAGTAATTAAATAATTAATGATATCGGAGTAACTACTTTGTGACAAGTTGTCTGATTCGTCTGCCATGATTTCTTTCTCAAACTCATTTAACTCGACCACTGCCATTTTGCTGTTGTTCCTTGGTGAAGCTGTGGTAGCTCGTGTTTTTGTCCGTATAATTTGCTCTGCTAGTTCGCCATTTTGCCTTTCTCTGCCTTCAGATGTGGTGCGGAAGCCGGTATGGGGGCGTGTCTGGGAACTATGTATACGCACCCATTATAATCAATGAGAGCGTTTACACTGGCTCCGCACGGCGGAGGCGAGCGGCGGCGAGCGGACGGCAGTCCGTCAAAATTAGAACAGATCCTATTTCTGCCGGACGCCGGAGCTGTGCCGGAGTCAACTTTTAAAGATTACGTCGCACCAACAGGAAAAGGAACGAGCACAACATCCGTATTTACAAAATAAAATCACCACGGGCGGACTAATCCTAGCTCTATACGGATTTATTTGTACAAAAATGCTGTCAAACTATCATTTATGACTACGCCAGTCTCTACTGTTGTTCTCCTTCTTCCACCGAATGAATTGTTTTGTTCTGACTTCCTTATTTATCACTTGATTTATCGCGCGATCTTGCAATTCCCACGCATGCGTCTCGGAGCGGCGCATCCAGGCGGACCGGAGCGGAGCGGAGGTAGTGTAAACTGGACTTGAAACGCTCAGCTGCGACCTGCGGAGCGGAGCCGGAACGCATGTAAATTTGGGGTTAGACCACTGACCCAACGTGGCTTTCATGCATTACTTCTCTTGCGCACAGTATTAAAACAAATACAACGAGATAGTTTCGAATAAGTGTAAATTATTCTTAAAATAAATAAGTCAAAATACACAAATAACTATAGTGCCATTCCGAAAACTATAATATGCTTTATGATTTGTTCTTTGTTCGACTGCCCCTAGTGGTCTGGACTGGAGCACTTCCATTGTAGCTTTTCCTATTTGCAGGTCGCTCTGCGTTTGCAGGTCGACCGTCTTTGGGAGCGCGTGTCATCTTTTGCAGTGCGTGTCATCTTTTGCAGTGTGTCTCATCTGTTGGAGCGCTGTTTTCTTTTTTGCGTTGCAGCTGCATTTTAATTTGCATTTTAATTTTTACAACGCGTTTCATCTTTTGGAACGTTGTTCACTTTTTACAGCGCGCTGTTTTCATTTTGATGCGCGTTTCAAGTTTTGGAACGCTGTTCACTTTTGCTGCGCGTTTGCACCCCTCGGCCACCGTAGTTGGGGGAGTGGGGTCTGTTGATGGAAACCGGAGTACCTGGGGAAAACCTATGCATGAACATTAGAAGAAAGATTTTGGGACGTCAGGGGACGTCCTTTCAGGGGGTGTTGTGGGTACTGTGAGGATTGGTTTGTGTTTCCTGTAACCCCTTTCTTTCCGGCTCCTACACACCTGTCCCCTACCCTAATCACCCAAAGTGTCTCTCATTGTCAATCACAGGTTTTCCTATTTATTCAGTGACTTGTCCTCTCACTGACCATGGATTGTTCCTCTTTGCATCACGTTCTGTTCCTGCTCCTCCTGTGATCACCTCCCTTCTAAATTTTGCTGCTATATCAGCCCTTTGTTATTCATAATAAATAACCTTCATTTAATCCTTGAGTTCCCGAGTCGTGTCTTCACCCTGGGACCAACCTCACGCCCAGATCATGACAGACTGTTTATTTAGTATTTAAAACATTTTAAAGACATTTTAGGACATGTTTTACGTTTTAAGATAATTGTCATTGTATAAACAAATTGTATAACAAATGTATTGCTTTACTTTTTTTTGTAGTTTACTGTAGATCAATTTGAAACGATGAGGATATTGTGATATATAATTTTTTTTGGGTTAT
>JBBPBX010018081.1:22465-46065 GCA_038048925.1 Garcialebias charrua
TTCAGACATTCATACACCGGTAGTGGTAGCCTGCCTTGCAAGGCGCCATCCAGACCTACCGGGAGCAACTCTGGGTTAAGTGTCTTGCCCAGGGACACAACGACACATGGTGGGCGGACGCGGGATTCGAACCTTCCGATCGGGGGTCGACTGCCATTACCACTGTGCCACGGTCGCCCCCAGTTTATCATGAGAAATCCGATTACATGCAAACGCACCATCTGTGACGTAGTGTGCAGAGTGTGAGGCAGAGTTCTGGGCTTGTCACAGTGCGCAGGTATGTATGGGTATGAGCAGCTCCACATGAAGGTCAGTCTGATACAGCATCAGACCTAAATTAGATCCTGTTGTTTCTTGTTCAATCACCCAAACTGTTTTCTGCTTCCCAAAATGAAGACAAATAGCTCAAATCTTCACATAGATTGCTAAATTTGTTGGGTTTTAAAATGTCCGCTATTAAAGAGACCAGAGCCCTCTGCCCAGTGGTGTAGTCTACGTGATACGTGGGTATATGGAGTATACCCACTAGAAAATCTTGAGAATTTCAGTATACCCACTAAAAAGTTCCCAATGATACATTAAATATGTATCACATCCAAACCCTGTCTCATTTTTCACCACTTTTATTGTCTGTCCAAACAGGTCTCACTTTTAAATGAGTCTTTGAGGCTCAATATGACACAACAATACTCCTGGTTTACATGGAGTTAATTTAGATGTTTTATTTTATGATTATGCATACTAGATAATGACTGATCATTATTCAATGGCAACATAATGGCACATAATCTACAGTTAGAAGCTAGAGGTTGCATAAATGATGTTGTGGTTACTGTACTTTCATGTTTGTTGTGATATTCACAGTGATGTTGACTCGCTCCTGAAGTCCTGAAATATTCTTGCCACTCACGCTCAGGCCAAATAACATGCCTTCATACAGTTCATCTGAGATGTTCAAAACAGTCTGCAAAAAACAAAAACAAACAAAAAAAAAAACATCAGTTTCAACTGAAATGTTTACTCAAGGACTATTGGTCAACATTTATTGGTCAACATTTACCTATAAAGCCAAAGTAAAATTGTATTTTCCTCCTAAAGACCTCAAAACTCTTACCCATGTCTTCATCACCACCAGACCAGACTACTGCAACTCTTTATACAGTATGTTGTTTGGAACAGCTGTTTTTCCATCACCTGCACCTACTAATTTTTATAGCTTTAAATGGCTTGGCACCCAGTTATTTAATGGATCTTTTGCACTTTTACAACCAAAACAGAGCACCAAGATCCTCCAGTCAGATGCTTTTGGTGCAACTGAGGGCTGAATTAAAGCATAGAGGGGGATTGGGCTTTTGCTGTGGCAGCCCCCAAACTCTGGAACTCCCTTCAAATTAATATTCATTCTGCAGAGTCCTACAGTCCGTTAAATCTTGCCTTTAAAACTGACTTTTTCTGCAGTGGTTTTTAATTCAATTTCACTTTGAGTTCCATCAGAATGTCTTGTGTGTTATTTTCTTGTTTTAGTTTGTTCTTAGACTTTTTCATTATACTGTAATTTTGTTTTTGTCTTTATCCTTCAGGGTATATATGATTTTTTTTCCCCTAGATGCATATGATACATCACTTCTCTTCTCTGTTGTACATAGGCTGGGGTGTGTGGATCTTCTCAACTGTACAAAACAAGTCTCCTGGCCAGAAGAGAGCCAAAAGCAATCACATTCTGCTCGTACTTGTTGAAGGATGTATACACAGGGACCACCCCAGGTGTACATTGAGATGAATGAGGATAGGTGTACAGTTTTCCCATATGTTCCAGAGAAGGTGTCAAAAATAGATTGCCAGTCAGGTCTTCAGTTTGGGACAGGTCCAGAATGTATGCAGGAGTGTAGCTGGAGTTTGTTTACAACAATTACATGCAGGGTCCAGGTCGGCTTTGATCTTGGATAACTTGTCTTTGGACCAGTGCAGCAGGTGCATACTTTTTGTTTTTAATGTTTTATCTTACATTAACTTTATTGCTAAATTTCCTGTTTGTGAAGCACTTTGGTCAACATTGTTTTCAAATTCAATTCAATTCAGTTTATTTATATAGTGCCAAGTCACAACCGAAGTCGTCTCAGGACACTGAACAGAAACATTCATATATAAAATAAGTACAGTAATCACAAACGTTCATTGACTAGCATTTACACTATTTTCAACTATTTTCAAGTTATATTACAATAAAAAAAAATTTTTAAATACATTTTGTGGATTCCTGTGACTCAAGAAGGTTGGCTACTAATCAGAGAGTTGGTGGTCCCATTGTGGTTTACTCCATGCCAAAGTGCCCTTGGGCAAGGCACTGAACTCCAAGTTCCCTAGATGTGTGTGTAAATGGATACATGTGACGTATTGTGTAAAAACCCTTTGAGTGGTCAGAAAAAGTATAAATGCACTACACAAATATGATCTATTTACGTTATAAAGTGCTATTCTATAGCCTAACTGTAGTATCACACAGGTGTATAAATACTATAATCTAGAGGATCTTAACTGCATCTTGTGATAATGTGACATTACTATTGTATGAAAAGTGTTGTTTATATTTCCTGGTACAAAGACTGTTTAAAAAGCTTCTCTAAATGTGAAATGATCTAGATTTAGACTAATTACTTCTGCAACACATTAGAGAAGGACAGCATTTTAAAAACGTAAACTTGACACACCTTCCTGTTTTTCAGAACAATTTTCCTTTGTGAGTGTTGCTCACTGTAACTTTGTTTCTTTATGCCATTGTTTAGAACTTTCCACACAAAGCTTTGTACTGTAGTCATAAAGCATTTACTGACATGACAGAGCAGTGTTTCCTCACATCGAAAAGGTCACATGGTCAACACTTGGCAGCAGCATTTTAGTGTGGAATTTCCATGTTCTTCTCATGCATGCATGCATGCATTTAATAAAAATAATACATTTTATTTGTATGGCGCTTTTCTAAATACTCAAAGACGCTTAAATTTCAACTTGTTTTTCCTCCAGGTAGCCCAGTTTTCCTCCCACAGACCCAAAACATGCATGCTACATTTACTGTTACCTCTACGTTGCCCTGAGATGTGAGTGACAGCATGAATGATGTTTTTTCTTGTTCACCTCTATGTGGCCCTGTGATGGACTGGTGATCTGTCCAGTGTGTACTCATTTGTCAATGACCACTGTAAACTTACAATGCAGTCTGCAACAAAAATGTTGCATACCCCATTTTCCATGCACAAGTTCAGATGTTCAGACACTTAAGCCATGATGAAAAACTGCATGTTTTGAAAACTTTTACTGTATACACCTTATATGTGTACAAGGGCAGGATTTCCTACTTTGTAGCTATGTTGAACTGAAAAACAAATTGTTAGTGTTGGATGGTCTATTTGAGCATGGCTAAATCACCATGGTAACAGAACTTTGGTTAAGTGTCAAAGAAGCACAACCCATTCACTGATTCAACTTTTACTAGGTTGCATCAAACCTGGGCTCCAACCTGTAACCTCAGAATAAGACTGAAACAACATTAATATTTCATCATAGTTTGTCCGGTGTTGGAACATTTAAAATATACCTCAGGTTGTGAAATTAAAAATACATTATCATCATCATAAGGCAGTCAGTGTCCCACATTTAACTGCTGCTTAACTAACTGAATGTTGGCATTTTTATTTGGCAAACTTTTCCACAAAGAGTCTTTAGTTAATGTTATATTTTATTAAAAATGTCAGGATTCTATTCTTTAGTAAAAATCTTCCTTTTTAATAATGTGTTTTTTTCTTATTTATTTTCTTGCATGTTTTCCAGTATATAAACTTGAAAAGTATGTTTTTAACCTATAAATTCATAAGCAAAGTGACAGTATACCTAATCACTGCCAGGGCCATGAAAATGCTGCAGTTAAGCAACAGCAAGCTTAAAAAGAAAGGATTGTGCGACATGATCCCATCAAAGCCAAGTATATCAAGTTAATGGTGTAGAAATGGACTGTTTTTCATATTTTGCTGGATTTGTTCAGACAAATCCAAATTAAAGTCATTAGCCTATTAGTTTTAATACATTGCTAGCATCAGATAATATTTAATAAATAATATATTTGACCAAGAGATGATTTGCACATGAAGCAACAGAATAAAACCTATAAAAACTTTTAGATTATGAAATTAAAAGTTTGATATATTTCTGCCACATTCTAAATACCTGGCCTATTTGTGAAGGAGAGTGACATTGTGTTTTTGTATTTGGGACTTTGTGTAAAGTTGGAAATGACTCCATAGAAGTTGATGCACTTCTGTATCATTTACAATAACAGTATGTGCAATCCATTTTAATAGGTTGTGTACAACACAAATGGGCAGTGATAGCAACTACTTACCATGTGCTGCTCTGAAAACAGCAACCACGTACATACTGTCATTCCTCCTAATAACTAAAGGCCGCTTTCCAAACCCAACATTTTTACTTCCCACTACTATCAGGATTCTTGTCAAAGTCAAAGTCAAAGTCAACTTTATTGTCAGAACTGCAATATGTACAGGACATACACAGGATTGAAATTGCGTTTCTCTCAGTCCCTCGGTGCAACAATAACCATTTAAACACTAAAACACTGAAACATTTAATAAACATAAGCATAAAATAGTAAAAATACACTGTCCTGAGTTTTTGCATAGTAGTATAGAAGTATGAAAATTTACACCAACACTAAAACTAAAACTAAAACTAAAACACTAAACATTTAATGAACATAAGCATAGAATGAAATAATAAAAGTGTAATACTGTCCTGAGTTTTTGCATAGTAGTATAAAAAAGTATAAAAAGTATATCTATAAAATAAACTGAAGGTTCTAGCATTGACATTTGCAAAGAGTGGCAAAGCAGCATATGAGTTAATGTACACAGTATATGTATGAGGTAGTAGTTGATGTTGGTATAGAGGCAAAAGTGGCATATGCAGTAAGGCACATTGGGCATCCTTAAATAAGGCTGGTCAGAGAATACTGTATATGTATCAGCAGTAGTGTAGATATAAAAGTAGTGTAAATGTAAACAGTAGTAATAAATGTAAACAGTAGTAATAAATGTAAACAGTATTAATAAATGTAAACAGTGAATGTAAACAGTAGTATGACTATAGGCAGTGATGTAATACAAACATTAGTGCAAATATGAGAAGTAGTGCAAACTGAATGAGCACATGACCGAGAGTTGAGTGAATAACCCGTTTGATGACACAGAGTCCAGTGTTAAAATCTTTGTGTTGTGTGGTAGTGTGAGAAAGTTTTTTGTGTTAAGGCAGTACAAATGGGAGGGAAGGCAGAGCAGGCAGAGAGTTTAGCATCCTGACTGCCTGATGAACAGAGCTGTCACTCAGTCTGCTGGTTCGAGCCTGGAGACTCCTCAGTCTCCTCCCTGAAGGCAACAGGCTGAAGCAGCTGTGTAGTGGGTGTGTGGGATCACCTGCCATGCAGAGGGCTTTCCGAGTGAGGCGGTTGCTGTGTAAGTCCTGCAGTGAGGGGAAGGAGGTGCCGACGATCTTCTCAGCTGCTCTCACGATGCGCTGGAGGCTCTTGCGGCAGGATGCAGTACATGCACCAAACCACACAGTGATGCAGCTGGTCAGGACACTTTCTATGGCACCTCTGTAGAAGGTGCACATGATGGGGGTTGAAGCTCCAGCCCTTTTCAGCTTGCGGAGAAAGTAGAGACGCTGGTGAGCCTTCTTGGCCAGTGATGCAGTGTTCCTGCTCCAGGACAGGTCCTCTGAGACATGCACTCCCAGGAACTTGGTGCTGTCTACTCTCTCCACTGCGGTGCTGTTGATGGTCAGAGGGGCATGTTGGGCATCCCTCTTCCTGAAGTCCACAACAATCTCCTTTGTCTTCTCCACGTTGAGAGTGAGATTGTTGTGTCCGCACCACAAGGCCAAGCGGCTCACCTCGTTCCTGTAGTCCGTCTCATCGTTGTTGCTGATGAGACCTACCACTGTTGTGTCGTCCGCAAACTTGATGAAGTGGTTGGAGCTGTATGATGGTGTGCAGTCGTGTGTTAGCAGGGTGAATAGAAGGGGGCTCAGCACACATCCTTGTGGGGCCCCTGTGTTCAATGTGATGGTGCTAGATGTGTTACTCCCGACCCGTACTGTGTTCTTGTCATTGTATTAACTGGTAGTTTCTTTGGGTTTGTATCTGTTTTCAGCGCTTCCTAGTGTTTTGGCCCCATGTAGTCATATCCTGCTCCTGTTCCTCATGGTCTTTCTCCAGGTGTTCGTCATTATCTATCATTAGTCTCCCTTTAACTCACGGCATACAGTGAGTATTAACTCATGGCATGCCCCGTTGTGTCCCTGGGCAAGACACTTAACCCCGAGTTGCTCCCGGTAGGACAGGCAGCACCTTGCAAGGCAGTCTACCGCTACCGGTGTATGAATGTGTGTATGAATGGGTGGATGGTTGGTACTGTAAAGTGCTTTGGGGCCCCTCAAAGAGGGCTGGAAAGCGCTATATAAGTAAGCTCCATTTACCATTTACCAATTAAGTTCCGTGTCAGTATGTCTTCCCCATCTGTGGATTGTGCTTCCCATAACAGTCATGCTCTGTTTCCTCTGTGTCTACTTGTTCTCGTTTTATCTGTATTTTGCTGCCATAACAGCATTTTTTTGTCACGTAAATAAATATTCTTTATTTTTGGTGGTCTGTGGCCAAAAGGATGGCACAGCACAGAAGATCAAAATCATCAGGTCAGGACTCTGCGGTCTACACTCATCTCCAGGCCAGCGGCCTGGAGATGAGTGAAGATGTTCACATCCTTGATAGAGAGGAACGATGGTTTGAGAGAGGAGTAAAGGAGGCCATCTTTGTGAAAATAAACCGTCCATCATTAAACAGAGGTGAAGGCCTCTGGATTCAACTGTCCCCCTCTTACAATGCTGTTATTGCTAGTATCACTCAGCCCTCTGTGAATAGCAAACAACCATCAGGGTGCTAAAGATCCATCGTTAGGCAGATGGTCCTCCTTGATCATGTGAGCAGCTGGTTTCAGGCTGTCATCAGCCAACTGGTTGATCCACTGTGAGAGGGTGCTATTTATAAGACTGAGCTGAATACAGCCTCTCAGACTGAGGAAGTCTTTCGGACGAAAGATGAAACATTTCTACAGTTTTTTTGCTTTGTTTTGTTTTTTGAATGTCCAGATGACCAGACTTAGCTTTTTTAGATTATTTATTTTAGTATTTTTATTTTTTATTTATTTTTTATTTCAATATTCTATATTGGATATATATGGACTATTGAGCATGAACTTTCTTAATGTTCTATATTCTTTATTTTACCTTGGCATTTTCTCTGAGAGTCTGCATCTTGATAAGGACCTTATTTAAGAGCATCTCCAAGTTACCTTATGTGCATTTCCTCTATTCACACATATAAGTGTGCTCTTTTTTGCATATAGAGAAGACTCACATGCGACTATATTTGTATTAATTTGAATTTTGAAAGCAGGTGTGTTAAGGGAGGTGTCTCAAGTGCACTCAGTTCTATGTTAATTTGGATGTACAAAGAATGTGATTAAGTTCGTACATATACACATTTTCATACATCTGGATTTCTTTTTGCTGGTCCATTTTTATTTTATTTTGTTTATTTATTATTTTGTTAGTCACATGTAAGTTTACTGATGGGTAATTGTTTGATGCAGGATGCCATTCCTAACACAGTCTGGGCTTGAACCTGCAACCTCAGGTTTAAAGACTGCAGTGCTGAGCACCAAGCTCCCACAGCCTTGATGCAGATTATTTAAAATCTGCATTTTCATTTTCATTGTTTTTAAGTATAATGCAAAAATTGTGGGCACCCACAATTGCAACAAAACTGGACATCTGAGGGTGCAGCTGCTCTGAAAGCAATCTTAAACTTGAGTTTATTAATGTTTTGTTTGTTTTAAAGAACATCTGGTTTTGACTTATGTGTGTGAAGTCTCTGACCTTATTTGGAAGGTGAATCATACTTAACACAATTGTGTTATTCGGTCCAACATCCAGCTCCTTAGGAAGGTGAACACTCACTTTTGTGTCAGACAGCTCCTCATCTGGTTTTACCTACAACAGAGTCACAAACAGCAAGAGAAGCATTGGATGTTACAGCATGGAGCAGTTCTCATTGTCTTATCTGGACGTTACATTATGACCAGAAAGTCACATTTTCTACAACCTCAATCAAACATTTTGCTTGCTTTTCATTTTTTAAAATCATTTATTAAACTAACTGAATCCCACTGAGACCCCAGATCTCTTTTGCAAGTGAGGCTTGGGCCTGAAGGCAGCCTAACAAACATGTTTTTATACTGTGGGAGGAAACTGGAGTACCCGGAAGAATCCCATGCAAACTCAACACAGAAAGACCCAAAGCAGGGACTGAATCCAGGACCTACTTGCTCCCTTCCTTATTGCAACAGTGTTACTCACTAGCCATTGTGCTGCCAATACATACAATTTAGTATTAGTTGAAATCTGTTTGACAGCTGCACCCTTTTATTTGTTGTATACAACAGATTCAAGAAGCGGGGCACTTGTAATAAGCTGTTGTAATTGTGTGACAGTTGGATAACTTGAACTTGATAACTTGATAACTTGAACTGTACACTGCCAATTACAGTTACTGTATTCCTTTTTTAAGAGAAAACTAGATCACTCAATAATGATGCAAGTAAAACTAAATATTTTATTACAGTATTGGATAAAATAAAACATTATTTGAAAAAAAAAGTTATATTCGCACATGAATTTTAAAAAGAACATATGATTCTGAAGGTCTCAGGTCTGAGTGAATATACCTTACCTCCTTGTCATTGGCATTAATCTTCAGACCATTGAAGGGCACAGTGGGATGTATTATGGCAGCCACAATGTTGTTGTCTGACAAGAATGTCGACTCAGTCACATCGTTTTTTTCCAAAGCCTCCTTTAGGTCCATAAGTGACCTTGTAGATAAAGACAAAAATTTTAATAGAAACACATTGTTTAACTGATAGCTGATTACTGATTCAGTAATATAAAATGTAGTTTTCTATATAAAATCATTACTGGAAAATGTCATCTTGGTTTCCATGGAGAATATTTGCGTTGGAGACATTCAAGAAGCATTTGGCATTTGAAATTCCTGTAAAGTAGAATATATAGTTTATTTAGATACATATATTGATCAAAAGAAAGCCTGATGGCTATATATATATATATAGATATATAGATATATATAGATATAGATATATATATAGATATATATATAGATATATAGATATATATAGATATATAGATAGATATATAGATATATATATATATAGATATACAGTATATACATAGATATATATATATATATATATACATAGATATTTGATTTGATTTGATTTGATGTTTATTCATTCATTTTAAAAGAACAATACAAGACAGTTTCATCAGATACAAGAATACAAGTAGGATAAAATGAAGGGAGCAGAAAGAAGATGAAATCTTATTATATCTGCCCCTTATTTCACAGTTTGTTCAACCAATGATAACCTTCAAACTACATCACAGAATGAATAATTCTACTTAATTTTTCTAACTGTAATACACAAACTACATCACAAAATGAATAATTCTACTTAATTTTCCTAACTGTAATACACAAACTAGATCACAAAATGAATAATTCTACTTAATTTTTCTAACTGTAATACACAAACTACATCACAAAATGAATAATTCTACTTAATTTTTCTAACTGTAATACACAAACTACGTCACAAAATGAATAACTCTACTTAATTTTTCTAACTGTAATACACAAACGCACTAAGCTACATGATTCATTCATTCATTCAACCTTTATTTATACAGGCTAGCCTCGTTGAGCCACGGGGACTCATTCACAAGAGGGACCTGTCTCACTCACTCACACCTAGGGTCAATTTAGAGTTACCAATCAGCCTAACATGCATGTTTTTTGACTGTGGGAGGAAACCGGAGCACCCGGAGAAAACCCACGCATGCACAGAGAGAACATGCAAACTCCACCCAGAAAGGCCCCCGGACCGGGATTTGAACCAGGGACCTGCTAGCTGAGAGGTCCCTGGTTCAAATCATAGGTACAACATAAGTGTAATACATACACATGTGTGTGTGTGTGTGTGTGTGTCTGATTTTCCTGTTTTAAATGTACTGCCATAATTGCACTTTTAAATGTTGATTGGAGTTGACTGCCTTTTTAAATTGTAAATATTTTAAATTTAGGATTTTATTTATTTAATTAAACAATTGTGCAATTTAACTGGTGTCAGTGTGTAAACTTGTCCTAAACCTCCTCTGCAAACGGGCCTGCGTGCTTTTAAAGGTAACTTTTTAGGTACAACCATTTTAACCAATTTTATTTATTTAAAATAGTATTTTTAAACCTTTTTAAACTTCAGTACTCAATTTTAACCACACCTGACCCGGTTACAATAGGTTTTTGTGTCGATTCTTTCAGTAGTTCTTGGTGCAGCGCCACCACAGGCGAGTGGGGGAACAGGTTGGCTCAACTGCACAGTGCAGTGTGAATGCAAACGCACCAGCTCAAATGTAAACAAAATGTTATGAATATTGGTCCCCAACCGAACCGAGTCTACTGGACTATCATGTGTGAAAACAACCTTACAAACCACATACCTGAATTACCCTGGGATCTCCATCCTCCTCTCTTACTTCAGGAAGTTTTCTATATATTTAAAAGCCTTCAAAGGCAGATGGGTTGTGGTATAGTCTTTGTCCGTCTGTCTACAAACTTTCTCTTGCCCTGCCCAGAACGTTTGATTCACTCAAGATAATTTAATAAAACTTCACACACATAGCGCATGCAGAATCATTAGATGGAGAGTTGTGAATATTTCATCACCCAGGCTCCAAGTTCAAACTTACAAATCAAGGTCAAAGGTCTTACAAGGTCTTTGGTTGTCCATGTTCTTGCTTTATTGTTTTTCTTCTTCTTTCATTTACCCTTTATTTATACAGGTTAGTCTCATTGAGCCACGAGAACTCATTTTTTAAGAGAGACCTGTTAGGTCCATTAAGGCCCTTAACCCTCGTCTGTTAGGGAGCAGATGGTGGGGGTTAAGGGCCTTGCTCAGGGGCCCAGAGTGCGGCAAATGAGGGTGGAGGCAGGTGTGGGTGTTTCACCTTTTTCCACCCACATTTTTTGATGTTGTCTTTACCAGGGCTTGAACCGGCGATCTTCCGATCACAGGCCCGCCGTCTCTAACCTCTGTCCCACCACTCCCCGAGATATGTCATTAACTTGAGATAAGAAGTCATTAACTAGAGATAACGTCTTTAACTCAAGATAAGTCATTAACTCATTAATTCATTATGGTTGCAAGATGGCCGCGCTCAGAGCAGCCGCAGCTTCACGAGTTCCCGGATCATCTCTAGTTTTTAGTAATTTTAATAGTGTTTTTGTACCTGACTCTGCGCGTTTTTTGCGGGTGAATTACAGCCGAACTGATCTGTTAAGAATCGGAGCGGATTTACCACAGGGCACAGCTGAAATCAGCAACGAACTCAAATCAGAGCTCGGAAGATTGGAGCTGCTAAGAACGTCCTTCTGGAAGCAGATGCGCTCCAGGGGAAAGAAAAGGAAGCGGTGCTCTCGTGGAAAGAAGAGAGGTTGCCGTGCAGGAATTATGACGAGACTGCGGGCAGACGCTAAAACCGGTAGACCCCCGATGCCGGCTCTTTTTCTGTCTAACGTTCGCTCGCTGGACAACAAGATGGATCTACTTCGTTTGAGGGTGACCACGTCGGAGGAGATGAGAAGATGCTCCGTGCTTTGTCTTACGGAAACGTGGATCTCTGAGGACACTCCAGACTCTGTTTACGAGCTGGACGACAGGCTCTTTTTCAGAACGGACCGGTGCACCGAGACTACGGGGAAAACGCGAGGCGGCGGTGTTTGTATTTACGTACACAAAGATTGGTGCACGAACTGTTCCGTGATTAAAAGGCTTTGTTCAGCTGCCGTCGAGTTAATCACAGTAAGATGTAGGCCGCATTATCTTCCGCGCGACCATGCTGTGATTTTAATAACAGCTATTTACATAGCACCCGATGCTAATGCTAATGACGCCCAGGGAGAAATTCATGACTTACTCACCTCGCTGCAGTGTAAATATCCTGAGGGGCTTTTCATTGTTTGCGGGGACGTCAATCACGTTGATCTTCAAGTCTCCCTCCCAGCCTTCAATAAGAACGTCTTCACAGCTACGAGAGGAGATAAAACGCTCGACCAAGTCTTCACAAATGTAAAGGGGGCATACACGGCGAAGACACGCCCACCGCTCGGAGCTTCCGATCACGAGTCTCTGATCCTGGCACCAAGAGAACTCCCCCCACTCAGGCGCTCCAAGCCGGAACAAAGAGAAATAACAATCTGGCCTCAAGATAGTTCCCCCATGTTGAGAGACTGTTTTGAGAGGACAAACTGGTCTGTTTTCAGAGAAGCAGCCACTGATGGAAGTTCAGTGGACATGGAACTGTACGCTTCCTCAGTCCTGGGTTACATCAGTACATGCTCTGAAAATGTATCCATAAAAAAATATGTGAAATCCTACCCGAACCGGAAACCCTGGTTAAATAAAGAAGTTCACGCCTTGCTAGCAGCCAGAGACACTGCATTCAAGTCAGGAGATAAAGTGGAGCTGAGAAAGAGCAGGAATGAACTGAAGGATGGCATTAAGAAGGCCAAGGCCACGTATGCACAGAGGATCGAGGGACAGTTCACCTCACAAGACCCACGGAGCATGTGGAAGGGTATTAAATGCATAACAGATTACAAAGGCAAAAACAAACAATGCCCCAGGGACCCATCTCTGCCTGATGCCCTCAATAAGTTTTATGCACGTTTTGATGATCCAAACAGACCAGCTAGCACCAGACTCACCTCATCACCAGATGAAGAGCATCTCAGGGTGTCCGCAGCAGAAGTGAGAGGCAGTCTCAGAAAGATTAATCCTCATAAAGCAACCGGACCAGACAACATCCCAGGGAAAGTTCTGAAGGAATGTGCGGACCAGCTCTGTGAGGTGCTGGCTGACATCTTCACCACCTCACTTGCACTGGAGTCAGTTCCCACCTGCCTGAAGACCGCGACCATCATCCCAGTCCCAAAGAGCTCCACAGTGACTGGTCTGAATGACTATAGACCGGTGGCCCTCACCCCGATAGTCGCTAAATGTTTTGAGAAACTGGTCATGTCCCACATCAAGGCAACCGTCAACATCAACGAGGACCCTCATCAATACGCATACCGTGAGAACCGATCAACAGAGGACGCCATTTCTTCCGTGGTCCACACTGCTCTCACCCACCTGGATCAGAAGGACTCATACGTGCGTCTGCTCTTTGTGGACTTCACATCTGCCTTCAACACCATGATCCCCCAAACTCTGATAGACAAACTATCTACACTTGGACTAAGCCCCTCTATTTGTAACTGGGTACTAGACTTCTTAACAGACAGACCACAGTCCGTGAAGATCCACAACTTCTCCTCCTCCACCATAACCCTCAGCACTGGCTCTCCTCAGGGATGTGTGCTGAGCCCCCTTCTGTTCACTCTGCTCACATATGATTGTACAGCCACACTTCCAGGCTGTCATATTGTTAAGTTTGCAGATGATACAGCGGTGGTGGGATGCATCACAAACAATGATGAGTCCAGCTACAGACAGGAGGTGGAACACCTGGAGAGCTGGTGCAAAGAGAATAATCTTCACATGAATGTGAAGAAGACAAAGGAGATGATTGTGGACTTCAGAAGGAACAAACACACCCACGCCCCACTGAAAATAGGTGGGTCTGCAGTGGAAGTGGTCTCCAGCTACAAATACTTGGGTGTACACATGAATGATAACCTCAGCTGGAGCAACAACACCACCAGCCTGATCAAGAAAGGTCATCAGAGACTCTACTTCCTCAGACGGCTGAGACGAGCTGGTCTGAGCAGCCCAGTTCTCACCTCGTTCTACAGGTGTGCAGTGGAGAGCGTCCTGTGCTCCAGCATCAACGTGTGGCATGGAGGCTGCACAGTTGAAGAGAGGAAAGCTCTGCAGAGAGTGGTGAAGGCTGCACAGAAGTCTGTTGGAGTCAGTCTCCCCACAATCACAGACATTTACACCTCCAGATGCAGGAAAAGAGCCACCTGCATCATGAAAGACCTCACTCATCCAGCACACTCACTCTTTGCCCCACTCCCCTCAGGACGGAGGTTGAGGAGCATCAAGTGTAGAACCACTAGACTGAGGAACAGCTTCTACCCTGAGGCTGTTAGACTCATGAATAAATAAAAATAAAATAAAAAATAAACACTGCAAAATATCACATCATACTGATGCTGATCTGTTTTCTTGTTGCTGTGTTCATCTGTGTTCATCTGTGACCATCTGCTCATACAAACTCATGTTCGTGCTGCTGTTTATTCCCACTATATTAGGCTTAGTGTATTACTAGTTGATGTTTTTCTTAGTTAGTTCTAGATGTTATTACTGTTTTTCTCTTTCATTTGTTGTTGGATGTAACTGGGACCTCGTGTACATAATCTCGTTTTCATCACATGTACCACATGCGGTGCAAATGACAATAAAGACTCTCTGACTCTGACTCTGACTCTAACTCAAGATAAGAAGCAAGTCAGTAACACGAAATAATGTTTTTAACTCGAGATAAGTCATTAACTCAAGATAAGTCATTAACTCGAGATAAGACGTCAATAACATGAGATAACGTCTTTAACCTGAGATAAATCTTCAGCTCGAGATAAGTCATTAACTCAAGATAAGAAGTCAGTAACACGAAATAACGTTTTTAACTCGAGATAAGTCATTAACTCAAGATAAGTTATTAACTCGAGATAAGACGTCAGTAACATGAGATAACACCTTTAACTCAAGATACATTTTTAACTCGAGATAAATCATTAACTCAAGATAAGTCATTAACTCGAGATAAGAAGTCAGTTATAATTTATTGATGAGTGTGTGTTTTCTTATTAAGCTTCTGTTTGATTTTTAGCTTCTAATTAGCCACTACAGGAATTTATCAAACTGTTTGCTATATTTCTTTTATTTATAAAATTTGTTCATTTTTAAAATACAATACAAAACAATCCCAAAAATGATAACATACAAAATATAAAAATGAAAGGTAGCAGAAAGAAGAAAAATATCTTATTATATCTGCCCCTTTTTTCAAACAATTAGTTCAAACAAAATTAATCTTCAAGTAACAGAACAAAATGAAAAACTCTTTCTAATTTTTTTACTCTAATTTATTACTCATTAAACTACTTCATATATTTTTTTAACAATTCAGTTTTGATCATTTTCTTAAATGTACACATTGACTTGGCATTTTTAACTTCATTCTCCAAACCATTCCACAATCCAATTCCCTGGATTGAGGTAGACCGACCCTTCAAACTAGTTCTGAATTTTGGTTTTACAAATATCTCTGTCCCCTTAAGATTATAACAACTTTGTCTTTTAACAAAATGCATTTGGATATTTAAAGGTAATGTGTTATTCTGAGCCCTATACATAACTGATAAAATATTATAATCTACCAAATCATGGAACTTCAATAACTTCAGTTGATAAAATAATGTACTTGATGGATGACAGTAATGTTTTCTGGTGATAATTCTTACAGCTCTTTTCTGTAAAACAAAAATAGGCTTTGTGGTTGTTTTACACGCTTTCCCCCAAATATCAATACAATAGATTAAGTGTGGAACAATTATTGTGTTGTACAACAAATGCAGAGCTTTATCATTTAATAAGTCTCTGACTTTGTACAGTACTGCAATGGATTTAGCTATTTTTATTCTTACAGAATTTATGTGATGTTTCCATGTTAGTTTGTCATCAATAATAACACCCAACAACTTCACCTCACTCACTCTACAAATCTCAACACCCTCAATTTTAAATGGAATATCAACAGTTCTCTTTTTATTACTGAATATCATGTAATTAGTTTTATCTAGATTTAATAATCATTCATTATTATCATGTATCCAAAGCTTTTTTGGATGTGTTTATTATTTTTGTTCTTAGTTGTAACTGATTTTGTGATGCTTTGATCATTTTTATAGATGGTGAAAACTGGTAAATGATCACTTAAGTCGGTCATTAAAATACTTTGTACCACCTATCACATCACCATTTGTTATATTTGGGAAATATTGTAAATTATTGTGGCACTATGAGTTATAATTCTTGTTGGATTTGATAAAGATGTAATACATTGAATTTATAAATGTACTGTTATTTGAATCTGTTTTATTTCCCAGATCAATATTAAAATCCCCACACATTTTTTTTAAATTAAAACTCTTTCCCAATAGCTCCATGATTTTATCACTGATGTTTATCCAGCTACGATGATACTTGTAATACTTGTAACTAATAAATAGTAACTAATTCTACTCTTTATAGGTTTTAAGCTACAGTTTTGTTCATTTTGGCTACTTTTTTGCTACAGTTTTGTTTATTTTAGTTGTAGCATCAATAACTGAACACACACACACACACACACACACACACACACACACACACACACACACTGGTGTATAAGTTAGATCAATCAGCTGAGACTGTGATATAATTCAAGATGGCAGATGGGAGTCGAGCTGCAAGCGTTGAGTAATCAGGAGGACAGACAAGTAAGACAGACGAGGAAAAATACAGTTAGAAAGAGAGAAGCAATAGAACAAGAAAAAATGAATTCATCTTGACATAATGAGTGTTTGCTTTAGCAGATGGAAGGGGACTGTCACCGAACCAGAAGCAGTGAGTTTGACAAACTCTAAAACATCAATTTGTGGCGGTTGTGTCAGAAAAAGAAACAGCACAGCTAGAACATTTCCGTACAATTATATAAAAACTGCAACATTTCTGCAAAAACTAGGCAGGGTGCAACCATTACGTGAAGTCCCAACAGGAACTTTCTTCTGTAAAGCTCAGTAACAATTTAGGATTGCCTTTGATAAAAATCCAAGATGATAAACTGCAGAACAACAACAACATCAAAAAAAGGAACCAAAATCAAAACATGACATGTTAGAGCTGCTGCCAGCATTATTAGGGTCACTATATGTGTCTCACTCCGTGATAGCACTTTAAAAAGAGGTATTTGTGAGTTGACCGGGGAGAGGGCAGGCTCCGAAGGCCATCTTAGCACCAGCAAACAGGTTTTTTTCCCACTGTGGAGTATGCTGTTTGTGGGAACCAGTCTTGTTTGTTGGTAGCTCCTCAGATCAAAAAAGTCCTTTGGATGAAGGACAAAACATCTCAGCTTAAAAAGGAACCGTCCAGATGACCTGACTGAACATTGTTGCATTTGTGAAGTGAACTTTTATTCTTATGTTTGGACCTTTATTCTGGTACCACTTCCTATCTTTGCAAATAGCCACACCAAAGATGGAAGATCAAAAGAGACCTCTGAAGTGGACCTGGAACTTGAAGCCAGAATGGGACCAGCTTCCCTGTTGGCTTAGCCTGGTTAAAACCAGACCCTTGTCCTTCACTTCGCTTTGGACTAGGGTCTGGGATTTCTCCCATAGACAACGATTTCTCCGGTAGATTTTTGACCGGACCAATCAGAGAACAGAAGGCGGAGTTTTGTTAGTTTAGCCTGGCGAGGTCCAGGCTATCAGATAAATAGCTCAGAAACCACTCGGTGGATATTTTTTCTGCTACCAGTGTGTAATTATATGGCTCTAATTTACTGACTGTTGGCCTAGATGAAACATTTGAGATAAAATTCGATTTTTTTATCATTTATTTTCGTAGCGCACCCGAGGCTGTTTGGAAAATGTCAAACCGAAACAATTTAAATCCAGCAGATTTGACCATTTCGTGAATTGATTTAGGAACTGTTAAGCTCAGGAACACTTCTGATATAACGTCAGCTATGAAATATATTTTTTCTCAGCAAAGAAATAATAGTTTTTTACCTTGTTTTCATGAAAATTCCTTCGTGGCGGCAGCCATTTTAACTGACGACGTCAGTCGACGTCGTTCAAAACTCCGCCTTCTGTTCTCTGATTGGTCCGGTCAAAAATCGACCGGAGAAATCGTTGTCTATGGGAGAAATACCAGACCCTAGTCCAAAGCGAAGTGAAGGACAAGGGTCTGGTTTTAACCAGGCTACTGTTGGCTAGCCCCAGTACAACTTTTAACTCCACCCCTTAAGTGTTGATAATTAAGACATTTCTGTTGGTAAAGTTTAAAATTGAAAATACACATAGGGTAATGTTTTTAGGTATTGATTCTTGTTGATTAAGAAAACTCTTACCTTGCTGCTGTATGTTAAAATATTCTGTTTTCTAACATGTTAAGCTGTAATTAGCTATTCAGTGTTTAAAGGTGGACTCGTGTATCAACATGAGATTAGGCATGACTTAAAGCCCAATAACCCTAGATGCTGGTTCCAAAAATACAACATGGCAGCTTCTTTAAGTTCTTGCGTCAATTCCCAACAGCAAGAAAAGATAAGTGAGGATTGTGGTATTTTATAATCTATTCTCCACCACATCCACTGCACATAAACTCAATGAATCTTCATTCTTTCTCTTTTGCTCCGTTGATGTTTTGAGGAGAGGACACCTCTCTGCCTGCATGACTGTCTAAGGAGGTGGACGATTTTGCTCCTTACTGATTAGCCGGTGGCCCAAATATAAAAAATCTTATCTCCCTTCATAAGGCTGAGTGAAACCATGATTCATCATTGGACCGTTGACTGCCTTCTTGTGAGTGACAACCCTTGCTCCTTGTTATGAACTTTGAATCAGAATTATTAGAGTTCTGTTTTCTGCAGAATCTTTGTGGGCTATCTGGATTACTGCACCTTGTCTCCTCCAGGTGGGAACCATCCAAACTCCGAAAGAGCCAAACAGCCTTCTCTGCCAGCCTTAGCACCTCCCCTACCACCACACCTGGCTGAGACCATTCCCTGAACCCAGAGTTATATTTGTAACCTCCCAAGTCAGGAAACAAGGAATATACTAATAAGAACTATTATCACGTCTTTCATCGATTTTATCATATTCCTTGGATTACATGAACACCTTGCTGTCTTCATCAGATCCTCCCATCCCCATGTAAATTAACCTACTTACCATTTTATCTTTGTCTCCACTGTGTCTTTTCAGTTTCAGTGCTCTGAGCTCTGAGCTCTGGGTTTAAATATTTGTTAAAAGCAACAGAACCATTACAATGGTTTTTATGAAATTTTAGGAAATTTATCATTAGATGTATACATGGTAAATGGAGCTTATTTATATAGCGCTTTCCAGCCCCCTGTGAGGAGCCCCAAAGCGCTTTACAATACCAGCCATCCACCCATTCATACACACATTCATACACCGGTAGTGGTAGCCTGCCTTGCAAGGCGCCATCCAGACTTACCGGGAGCAACTCGGGGTTAAGTGTCTTGTCCAGGGACACAACGACACATGGTGGGCGGATGCGGGATTCAAACCTCCAACCATTCGATCAGGGGTTGACTGCCATTACCACTACACCACGGCCGCCCCATCTACAACTTCTACAACTTATTAACTTTTGGAATAAATTCAGTTTAAGATGGCAACCACAAGACATCAAAATTAGTTTAAAAAGACTATTAATCCAACATTGTTATAATTTGAGTCGTGGTAGTTGAACATCTCCAACACATTATGAGTGTGACACTTCACAACAATTTATGTTTTTTTTTTTTCAAAGTTTGAACTAAATTGATACACCAAAGTCCATGCTCAATAATCCAGGTATAAAATCCAACAGTGTTCAGTCAGGTCATCTGGACAGTTTCATTTTTCTCTTTTTTTCTGAGATGTTTCGCCCTCCATCCAGATGGCTTCATCACTCTGAGGAAACACCAAACGAAACTAATTCCAACAGCTTACTCCAAAGTGGGAAAAAAGAAACAGTTACTGTATGTGGGTGCTAAGATGACCTCTGGAGCATGCCCTCTCCCTCGTTCAGTCATTTCAAACTGGTTGAAAACACCATAGTCCATGCTCAGTAATCCAGGTATAAAATCCAACAATGTTCAGTTTTTTCGGTGTTTCCTTGTCTGATGAAGCCTTCCAGATTAGGGGCGAAACGTCTCAGCACATCAAAAAGAAACCATCCAGATGACCTGACAAATTGTTGGAGGATTTCTGAGCATGAACTTTGGTGTTTTGAACCAGTTTGACATGACTTTCAATGAGGGAGAGGGCAGGCACCAGAGGAGAGAGCATGCCCCCAGAGGCCATTTTAGCACCAACATAACTGATTGTTTTTCCCTTTGGAATAAGCTGTTGGGGGAGAATCAGGTTTGTTTGGTGTTTCTTCAAACTGATGAAGCCTTTCAGATGGAGGGCGAAACATCTCAGCACAAAAAAAAGAAACCGTCCAGATGACCTGACTGAACATCCATCCATTGGGCCTCACGCACGAACATGTTTGTATTTCTATCCTAAATTTCTCCTACTTTTGTTCGTACGAAGCGTTCGTACGAACATGCCACGTCAGATTCAACAAACTCTTCTATCCTCAGGAAAAGTGTGTAAATGGCTGCGCAAATATGATGAATCCCACCTGTTCTATTCACCTGCGCGTGCACGCGGAGAGGTTATTTACATAATTCCCACCCCTCAAAACACCATATAAGGCTACGTTTCCTGCCTCAGAGGCAAAACGTGTTCGTTCATAAAATGACAGCGAAAAGTAAAAAGAAGAACTCTACCGGTGCGGAGATTGAAGTTCTGCTCTCTGAGGTCAAGAAAAGAAAATCTGTCCTTATTAGCAGCGTCACTCATGGGAGTAAATGACCAACTAAAGCCAAAGAATGTTTGTTTATAAGAAATGTGGACCTTAAAATATACACGCGACCTGGTGGCCAACTGGGTAAAGCATTGCACCGCTTATCGAGACCTCGTGGGTTCGAGTCCCACGAGGTATGACTATTTTTTTTCCTTCTTTCTTTAGATTATTTATTCATTCCAGATTAAAAAGACTTTATGCTTCATTTCTTGTTGTATTGTAAATAGTTTTCTTGTGTTTTTTAAATCTGGAATGAATTAAAAGGAGAAAAAAAACGTTGTCCCATGTGGGACTCGAACCCATAAGGTTCGGAACTGCGACGCAACGCTCTACTCATTGAGCTATCTGACAGCTATGACTGAGACAGGAGGAGGTCAACCTAAAGTCTGCGTTACCGAAGTCTGCGTTACCGAGACAAATTAAACTTAAATTAATTCATAATTTAAGTTGGTTTCAGTTTGAGATCTTCATATTGATATTGTAGTGTTAGAAAACGGCATTGATAACAAATTGATTTTAATTTAAATACTTTAATCCGTTAGTCATTATTACATTTAAAATTATAATTCGACTTCAAACAGAACCTATTGTCAAGAACAATTGTGGTGCGTGACTTTTTTAAACTCTAAATATTTTCTAAATAACGAAATATGAAGTTATTAGTGGAGAAATTCCGTCTGGATGACAGCAGACTGACGCTCCTAAAATATACGACAGGTCCGGACCACTCGTAAATTTTGTTCGTATCTGAAAAAAATCGTAGGATACGAAAACATTGTTGAATGCCACAAATGATCCTAAATCACTCGTACGCACAGTTTAAGAACAAATCTGTGCGTACGAACGGGTGCCACCGGAACTGCCTTCCACACACACGGACAGCTGCCACGGACTTTGTCAGATCATCTTCCACAGCAGTTTTGTGCAAAACTATTGCCGTTTTGTGTAAAAAAAATAAATAAATACTAGCTGCCACGGACTTTGTCAGATCATCTTCCAGTTTTGTGTAAAAATAAATAAATAAATACTAGCTGCCACAGACTTTTTCAGATCATCTTCCAGTTTTGTGTAAAAAAATAAATAAATACTAGCTGCCACGGACTTTGTCAGATCATCTTCCAGTTTTGTGTAAAAAAATAAATAAATACTAGCTGCCACGGACTTTGTCAGATCATCTTCCACAGCAGTTTTGTGCAAAACTATTGCCGTTTTGTGTAAAATAAATAAATAAATAAATTAATTAAATAAATAAATCTTCATCTTTATTGTATGTCCTTCAAAAATGACCTGACGATGATGATTATATTATTTAATAAACACAGAACAACCTGTAATAGTGCATTTAGGAAACATGTCTAAAATAGTGCTTTGTGTGTAGGATGACTAAAAAATACATATTTCTTTTTTTAAAT
Source organism: Garcialebias charrua (assembly GCA_038048925.1). Classification (NCBI taxonomy): domain Eukaryota; kingdom Metazoa; phylum Chordata; class Actinopteri; order Cyprinodontiformes; family Rivulidae; genus Garcialebias; species Garcialebias charrua. The sequence continues at coordinate 44,772 of JBBPBX010018081.1, forward strand.
TACAGTTAAAATTACTTATTAAACACATTGGTGTGCCACAGACTGCCACCAGATGCCACAGGTGCCACCACTACTGTCACCTGCCACGTCACCTGCCACGTCACCTGCCATGTCACGTGCCACCACTACTGGCACCTGCCACGTCACCTGCCACTATTACTGTCACCTGCCATGTCACCTGCCACGTTCCCTGCCACCACTACTGTCACCTGCCATGTCACCTGCCACGTCACGTGCCACCTAGGTACAGTGGCATATGTAATAAGGCTAGTAAAAAATATATATATCAGCAGTAGTATAGATATAAAAAGTAGTGTAAATGTAAACCGTAGTAATAAATGAAAACAGTAGTAATGAATGTAAACAGTAGTAATAAATGTAAACAGTGAATGTAAACAGTAGTATGACTATAGGCAGTAATGTAATAGAGCTTTGGAGCGTGACGTCACTGGTCCACCGCGCACAGCATTGTGGGTAGTTTTTTTTGTAGTTTTTTTTCGATCCGCCATTTTTCCTGCCTTGCTCGTATTTTGTTCGAATCAGGTTTCAACAGCTTAGCAATGGTCCTAAATTGCTGTGTAATAGGATGCAATGTCCGTTCACACGACAGAAAAGGTAAAAAAATAGAAAACGGACTCTCGTTTTATAGTTTCCCTACCTGGAAACAACGCGAGGGCGAGCTTGTGTCGGCCATAACAAAAAGGAGGCATGGATATCAGCAGTGAGACGTCCTGATGTAACGTTCTCCAACATCACAAGATACATGCTTGTTTGTTCCAGACATTTCCATTCAGGTGAGTATTTTAAATCAGTTTACTGGAGTTGTGCCATTTTGTCAAGGTGTATCATGTTTTGGTCGAGTTCAGTGCATAGTGGGTCAACCAAGTTTAGGTCGGACATCTGTGTTATTTTAAAATAAACTGTTTAAAGTTGATTGTGTTGTCACATTGACTGTAGCATATTGTTTTTTATTATTAATTTATTTCTTTATTCATTTTATCAAAATAAATACCCAACAAAGACAAAAAAAAGAAAATATAAAATGAAAGGCAGCAGAAAGAAGAAACTATCTTATTATATCTGCCCCTTTTCCAAACAATCTATTCAAAGAATAATCTATAAGTAACAAAAAATGAGTAACTCATCTCAATTTTCAAATTTCAACATATTACACATTAAAGCACTTCATCTTTTAACAAAATGTGTCTGAATATTTAAGGGTAGTACATTGTTATGACATTTATACATCACCATTAAAATAAGGTAATCTACTAATGGAACTTCAGTAATTTCA
>JBBPBX010018082.1:0-16285 GCA_038048925.1 Garcialebias charrua
GTCCAAAAACACTGAAACAGTTGCATAACTCACTGGAAATATGCTTAAAGTTATAAAACACTCACCATTTACTATATTCCAGAAGAGCTGTGGTTGTGTGTCAGCCACTCTCCCTCCCATTGTGGCTGGACGTCTGCCAGCAAATACAGAAATGCCTGAACTTCCACGTTTGACCACGGTTGTGACATATTACCTGTAAATACTCAAAAATATGCTCCTCCGACTTGTTGTTGTCTATTTTGGTGGGTGAAAAAGAAAAAGGTGGTTTGGATTTCCTGAAAGACTGAATCTCCGCCCTCAGACCTATAAGAATACGCCCCCTGACCAATCAGTGACCACACTGTGCTGATGTCATAACTGGACCCTAGAAGAACCAGACCTATGTACATAGGTCTGGTGAGGCAGGCCCCAAAAATAGGTCTGGTTCCACCGCAACAGGCCCTGTGGATACACTCCACAACTAGTTATTAACTAGGCATGAAGGAGACCGAACGAGCGTGAACAGGCCCTGTGGATAAGGGGCTTTACAGACCAATATCAAAACTCCCCTTTCTGTCTAAAATCCTTGATAAAATAGTCTCTACTCAGTTAAATAAGTTTCTAAATAAGAACAAAGTCGTTGAGGTCTTTCAGTCTGGTTTCAAGCATCTCCACAGCACAGAAACAGCTTTGGTTAAGGTTTGCATTGACATTCTTGAATCAAATGATTCTGGTCACTTTGTGGTACTTGTACTCCTTCACCGTACCACTGCTTTTGATACCATCGACCACAGTATCCTTATATCACGGCTCGAACATTGGGTCGGGATTACAGGTGCTGCACTAGACTGGTTCCGTTCGTACCTCACTGACAGAAGTTTTTGTGTCAAGATCAGGAACAACGTATCCACGTTAATGTCTCTTTCCTGTGGGGTCCCACAGGGCTCTATTCTCGGTCCACTTCTCTTCACGCTTTACATGCTCCCGCTGGGGTCCATCCTAAGGAAACATGGTATTTTGTTCCATTGTTACGCGGATGATTTCCAGATCTACCTGCCACTGAAACCAACTAATGCAGGCTCCCCACCCTCTCCTAAAATGTCTGGACGACATTAAGACTTGGATGGCTTCAAACTTCCTAAGTTTTAATGATCAGAAGACTGAAGTCATCATCTTTAGTCCTAGCTCAGCTGCCGCCTCTGATCATATGAACTTGGACTCCCTCCAGCCCTATCTCAAGCACTCTGTAAAAAATCTCGGGATGGTTTATGACTCTGACTTTAAGTTTGATAAACAAATCAGTTGCATACTGTAGAAAAGCTTCTTCCAACTGCGGCAGGTAGCTAAGCTCAAGCCGGTGTTGTCCAAACCTGACCTTGAAACACTAGTCCATGCATTCATCACAACCTGCCTGGATTATTGTAACACACTGTATGCTGGGATCCGCCAGGCCTCCTTCTCACGTCTCCAGCTTGTCCAAAATGCTGCAGCTCGGCTTTTACCTGGTACACGTAGGTCTGAGCACATGAAACCAGTTCTCTCCTCCCTTCACTAGCTCCCCGTGCGAACTCGAGTCGACATTAAAATTCTGCTGTTGACCTATAAATGCCTAAATGGCCTCGCTCCCCTCTACCTCTCCGAGCTGCTGGAACCATATGTTCCCTCGCGGGCTCTGAGATCATCTGATCATCTGCTTTTGGTGGTTCCAAAAACACGACCGAAGCTCCGAGGAGATCGGGCATTTTTAGTCATCAGCCCCAAACTTTGGAACAACCTGCCCCCTAACATTAGACAGGCCTCCTCCCTTCACCTGTTCAAATCTCTGCTAAAAAAGATCATAAACACGTCAAAAAAAGTTTTGGAAAAATTGAAAGAGGATCTAGATAAACAAGACTGGAATGATGTGTATGTTGATGATGCGAACAGAGCATATGATGAGTTTATGAATATCTTGGAAGCTCTGTATGAAAAGAATTGTGTGCAAACAAATCATACAAAGAGAAATACGGTTGATCAACCATGGATGACAAAAGGGTTGAGAAATGCTTGTAAAAAAAAGAATTATTTATATTCATGTTTCTTGAAATTGCGAAGTCAGAGCGCTGAAGAAAAATATAAAAAGTATAAAAATAAATTAGTAGGGATTATAAGGGAATATTATAGTAAATTATTAGATAAAAGTAATGGTGATATGAAAGCAACATGGCGAGTAATGAATAGTGTCCTGAAGAATCATAAAACAAAAACTGGTATTTCAAAATATTTTGTAAAAGACAACGATGAAATTCATGATGAAAATGAAAATGGATTTAATCAATATTTTGTGAATGTTGGATCAAGACTTGCAGCTAAAATACCAAAAGCAGATAATAATGTGATCCATTCAATTAAAGGTTGTGCAAATAGTATTCTTCTAAATGGAACTAACAAAGAGGAAATAATGAATGTAGTAAAAAATCTTACAGACAAGAGATCAAAAGACTGGGTGGACATGAATATGATGTTTGTAAAGACATAATGAGCCATGTTATTGAGCCATTTACATACATATGTAATTTATCATTTTCAACAGGAATATTTCCAGATAATATGAAAGTAGCTCAGGTAGTTCCTCTTTTTAAAAATGGTGATAAATGTGTGTTCAACAATTATAGACCTATATCCTTGTTACCACAGTTTTCAAAAATTCTTGAAAAACTATTTGTAAACAGACTAGATCAATTTATAGATAAACAAAATATTCTAAGCAACAGTCAGTATGGGTTTAGAGCAAAAAACTCTACATCAATGGCTCTCATGGAATTAATGGAACAAATAACTACTGCTGTCGATCAAAAACAATATTGTATCAGTATTTTTGTTGATTTAAAAAAAGCATTCGATACTATTGATCACACCATTCTCCTTGAAAAATTGAACAAATATGGTATTAGAGGACCAGCATTACAGTGGGTATCTAGCTATTTAAAAGATAGGAAACAATTTGTACAAATAAATGATGTAAGATCTGACCTCTGTAATATCACATGTGGAGTTCCCCAAGGCTCTGTACTTGGACCAAAGCTATTTATTTTATATGTGAATGACTTGGTAAATGTGTCAGGACTCCTTAAATGTGTACTTTTTGCTGATGATACCACATTTTTCTGTTTAGGTGAAGATATAGAACAAATGTTGGAATTGATAAAGACAGAATTTGTCAAGATACAAACTTGGTTTAAAATAAATAAATTATCATTAAATCTAGAAAAAAACTAATTACATGATATTCAGTAATAAAAAGAAAACTGTTGATGTTCCACTCAAAATTGAGGGTGTTGAGATTTGTAGAGTGAGTGAGGTGAAGTTTTTGGGTGTTATCATTGATGACAAACTGACATGGAAACAACACATAAATTCTGTAAGAATAAAAATAGCTAAATCGATTGCAGTACTGTACAAAGTCAGAGACCTATTGAATGATAAAGCTCTGTATTTGTTGTATAACACAATCATTGTTCCACACTTAATCTATTGTATTGATGTTTGGGGGAATGCATGTAAAACAATCACAAAGCCTATTTTTGTATTACAGAAAAGAGCTGTAAGAATTATCACTAGAAAACATTACCGTCATCCATCAAGTACATTATTTTATCAACTGAAGTTATTGAAGTTCCATGATTTGGTAGACTATAATATTTTATCAGTTATGTATAGGGCTCAGAATAATGCATTACCTTTAAATATCCAAATGCATTTTGTTAAAAGACAAAGTTGTTATAATCTTAAGGGGACAGAGATGTTTGTAAAACCACAATTCAGAACTAGTTTGAAGGGACGTTCTACCTCAATCCAGGGAATTAGATTATGGAATGGCTTGGAGAATGTAGTTAAAAATGCCAAGTCAATGTTTACATTTAAGAAAATGATCAAAACGAATGTGTTAAAAAAAAATGAAATAGCGTAATGTGTATTGTATTAGTTAGAAAATTAGAAAGAGTTAGTCATTTTGTACTGTTGGTTGAAGATTATTATTGTTTAATCTGATTGTTGGAAAAAAGGGGCAGATATAATAAATCTTATTATATCTGCCCCTTTTTTCCAACAATCAGATTAAACAATAATAATCTTCAACCAACAGTACAAAATGACTAACTCTTTCTAATTTTCTAACTAATACAATACACATTACGCTATTTCCTTTTTTTTAACACATTCATTTTGATCATTTTCTTAAATGTAAACAGTGACTTGACATTTTTAACTACATTCTCCAAGCCATTCCATAATCTAATTCCCTGGAATTCATTCTTCTTTCTGCTACCTTTCATTTTTTTATATTTTGTACATTATCATTCATGGGATTGCCTTGTATTGCTTCTTTTGTAAAAAATGAACAAATTTAATAAACATAAACCCATCTGTTCTATTTGGCGTTTCATACTGTGTGAGCTGATTTAGTATATTTTGTCCTGTGTTTTTCATTTTAATGCTGTTCTTATACATTTTTATTACATTTTTACTGCTGTTAATTTAATAGTTTTACCATTTGTGTTACTATTTCTGTAATTTTTAAATCTCTTTTATGTTGTTTGTAAAGCACCTTGATAGCAGTTTATCTGTTTTAACTGTGCTCTAGAAATAAAGATGACTTGACTTACCACAAAATGGAGGTGAAGAAGTTGTGAGGAGGAACAGTTTCTGCTCTTTGGGAAGAGGTGAAGCAGTGATCCCGCTGTTTTTAGATAATCCTGAAAAAACAGAAGTACACTCACTATGGGTGTCTAGCCACGTCACAATATTAAAAAGATCCTCGTGTACCATGGAGGCTGAAACACACTGATTTTCAACCTGCTATTTTGAGGCATTACAGCACAGCCATCTACCTAAACCAGAAGAAAAGAGTCTAAACTGTAAGATGCAACATTGTTTTTTAATTCTCTTTTAAATAGCGAGCTTTGCATGATACAAAGGTAAAATAAAGTTGTGTTTTCCCCCAGTTGTCTTAGCTAATTTTAAACCTTAATATTTGGCAGGATTGAGTTTAACCTGTTGGTCTGGTCCTCTGAAACAATCTGTTTTGTATGTGACCCTTTGTGACTCATGCAAGATTATATGACTTTATTCAAAGGATGCTACTAAACTAGGGAGCACAAACCAGTGAAGCTCTTGTGCAGGTCCCAAGCCCGGGTAATGGTGAGGGTTGTATCAGCAATGGCATCTGATGTAAAACACTTTTGCTAAAACCATAATGTGAGTTCATCAAAGTGAAACCACATTGGATTGGTCGAGGCCCTGGTTAACAACGACCGCCACCAGTGCTGTTGACAAGCAGGGTGCCAGCAGAAATTGTGCTACTGTTAATCGAAGACACAGAGGAGGGAAACGTGTCAGGAGACAGAGGGAGAAGAGGAAAGTGAAGAATGTAGGACTGAGGGTTGCAACTCTAAATATGGGGACAATGACAGGCAAAGGTAGAGAGCTGGCTGACATGATGCAGAGAAGAAAGGTAGATGTTGGTAGAGTTGCTCCCGGTAGGACTGGAAAGCACCTTGCATGGTAGTCTGCCGCTACCGGTGTATGAATGTGTGTAGCATTCAATGTGTGTAGCACTTTGAGATTTTCACTAATGAAAAGTGCGTTATAAATTGAATTCATTATTATTATTATTATTATTATTATTATTATTATTATTATTACAGTATTATGTTTTATGTGTCCAAGAGACCAAGTGGAAGGGCAGCAAGGCACGCAGCATTGGAGCAGGGTTCAAACTGTTTTACCATGGTGTGGATAGAAAGAGAAATGGAGTAGGGGTGGTCCTGAAGGAGGAGTTGGCAAAGAATGTAGTAGATGTGAAGAGAGTGTCAGATAGGGTGATGTGCCTGAAGGTAGAAGTAGAAGGTCTGATGCTAAACATAGTCAGTGGTTATGCTCCACAGGTTGGATGTGATGGGGAGGAGAAAGATACATTTTGGAAAGATTTGGATGAAGTGATAGAGAGTATTCCCAGGGAGGAAAGAGTGGTGATTGGAGCAGACCTGAATGGACATGTTGGTGAAGGAAACAGAGGGGATGAAGAAGTGATGGGTAGGTTTGGTGTCAAGGAAAGAAACCAGGAAGGACAGATGGTGGTGGATTTTGCCAAGAGAATGGAAATGGCTATAGTCAATACCTATTTCCAAAAGAAGGAGGAACATAGAGTGACCTATAAGAGTGGAGGAAGGAGTACGCAGGTCGACTACATTCTGTGTAGAAGAGGAAACCTGAGGGAGATTGGAGACTGTAAGGTTGTGGCAGGGGAGAGCATGGCCAGACAGCATCGGATGGTTGTGTGTAGAATGACTGTTGTTGTGAAGAAGAGAAAAATAGTAAAATCAGAGAAGAAGACCAAATGGTGGAAGCTAAAGAAGGAAGAATGTTGTGAGAAATTCAGAGACGAGCTGTTAAAGGCTCTGGGTGGTAAGAAAGAGCTTCCAAGTGACTGGGCTAGTACAGCAACATAATTAGAGAGATAGCTTTGAAGGTACTTGGTGTGACATCTGGACAGAGAATGGATGATAAGGAAACCTGGTGGTGGAATAATGAAGTGCAGGATGCCATTCAAAGAAAGAGATTAGCCAAGAAGAAATATGGCAGTGAAAGTACCGGTACCCTGATGCATGCTCAATAATCCAGGTAGAAAAATCCAAAAAAGCTAAGTCTGGTCCTCTGGACATTCAAAAAACAAAACAAAACAAAGCAAAAAAACTGTAGAAACGTTTCGTCTTTCGTCCGAAAGACTTCCTCAGTCTGAGAAGCTGTGTTCAGCTCAGTCTTATAAATAGCACCCTCCCACAGTGGATCAACCAGTTGGCTGATGACAGCCGAAACCAGCTGCTCACATGATCAAGGAGGACCATCAGCCTGACGATGGATCGTTAACACCCTGATGGTTGTTTGCTATTCACAGAGGGCTGAGTGATACTAGCAATAACAGCATTGTAAGTGGGGGACAGTTGAACCCGGAGGCCTCCACCTCTGTTTAATGATGGACGGTTTCTTTTCACAAAGATGGCCTCCTTTACTCCTCTCTCAAACCATTGTTCCTCTCTATCAAGGATGTGAACATCTTCATCCCTGAAAGAGTGACCGCTGGCCTGGAGATGAGTGTAGACTGCAGAGTCCTGACCTGATGATGTTGATCTTCTGTGCTGGGCCATCCTTTTGGCCAGTGGCTGTTTAGTTTCCCCGATGTAAGACTGATCACAGCCCTCCTGACACTCCATAATATTGTGTATGCTGTTCAGTGTCAGCGCGTTGAGCGGCGTTCGGCAAAACGCAGAGCTATACTGGAGCCTTTAGAAAAGATGTGACTATCTGTGAGCAGCAGTATGGTTTCATGCCAAGAAAGAGCACCACAGGTGCCATCTTTGCTTTGAGGATGTTGATAGAGAAGTACAGAGAGGGTCAGAAAGAACTCCATTGTGTGTTTGTGGATTTAGAAAAAGCATATGACAGGGTGCCAAGAGAGGAGGTGTGGTATTGCATGAGGAAATCTGGAGTGGCAGAAAAGTATGTTAGACTGGTACAGGACATGTATGAAGACAGCAGGACAGTGGTGAGATGTGCTGTAGGAGTGACAGATAGCTTCAAGGTGGAGGTGGGATTGCATCAAGGATTGGCTCTGAGCCCCTTCTTGTTTGCTCTGGTGATGGACCGACTAACAGATGAGGTCAGGCAGGAATCCCCATGGACTATGATGTTTGCAGATGACATTGTGATCTGTGGTGAGAACAGGGAACATGTGGAAGAGAACTTGGAGAGGTGGAGGTATTCACTTGAAAGAAGAGGAATGAAAGTCAGCCGTAGTAAGACAGAGTACATGTGTGTGAATGAGAGGGAGGCTGGTGGAACAGTGAGGCTACAAGGAGCAGAGGTCACAAAGGTGCAGGACTTCAAGTACTTGGGGTCCACTGTCCAGGAAAATGGGAATGTGGTAAAGAGGTGAAAAAGAGAGTCCAGGCAGGATGGAGTGGATGGAGAAAAGTTTCAGGAGTGATTTGTGACAAAAAGGTGTCAGCAAAGGTCAAAGGAAAAGTTTACAAGACAGTGGTGAGACCAGCTATGTTGTATGGTCTGGAGACAGTGGCATTGACAAAAAGACAGGAGAAAGAACTGGAAGTGGCAGAAATGAAGATGCTGAGGTTCTCCTTAGGAGTGACAAGGATGGATAAGATCAGGAATGAGATCATCAGAGGTACAGCACATGTTGAACAACTGGGAGATAAAGTTAGGGAGGCCAGACTGAGATGGTTTGGACATGTCCAGAGGAGGGACAGTGGGTATATTGGTAGAAGGATGTTAGAAATGCAGCTGCCAGGAAAAAGACAAAGAGGAAGGCCAAAGAGGAGATATATGGATGCAGTTAGAGAGGACATGAAGGTAGTTGGAGTGAGGACAGAGGATGCAGAGGACAGAGTGAGGTGGAGGAGGATGACTCGCTGTGGCGATCCCTGAAAAGGGAAAATAATAATAATAATAATAATAATAATAATAATGAATTTAATTTATAACGCACTTTTCATTAACGAAAATCTCACAGTGCTACAAAGTGCAACAAAAATCAAAGATCAAATAAAAACAAGTGATGAAATCAAGTAAAATCAATGATAATATCAATTAAGATCAAAGGTAAAATCATGTGGAGGCAGAGTAGGCTCGCTTAAAAAGAAAGGTCTTTAAGCCTTGTTTAAAGTCAACCAGTGACTGTGGAGCTCTCAGGTAGTCAGGGAGGGAGTTCCACAGGCGGGGGGAAGCCACACAGAAGGCCCGGTCTCCCATGGTCCTTAATTTGGTTCGTGGAATGTGAAGGAGATTACTGTTCTGTGATTGAAGATGAATATGGTGCAAGAATGTCCTTTAGATAATCTGGTGAAGTTCCGTGTAAGCATTGATGTGTAATGAGAGCAGTTTTGTACTGAATTCTGTAGGTGACAGGAAGCCAATGAAGGTTATGGAGAATGGGCGTAATATGTTCAAATTTACGAACTCTCAACAAAATCCTTGCTGCACTGTTTTGAATATATTGAAGCTTCTGAAGGTATTTGCCAGGGATTCCAATAAACAGGGAGTTGCAGTAGTCGAGCCTGGAGGAGACAAAAGCATGGACGAGCTTCTCAGCATCAGAAAAAGTTAGGGATGGGCGAAGTCTGGAGATGTTTCGAAGATGGAAGAAGCAAGTTTTAAACAGAAGCTTAATGTGATTTTCAAATGTAAGATGAGAGTCCATTTTTATTCCAAGATTTGTAACAGAGGTGGAGAGGGGGATGTCTTGTCCAGAAAAGGAAATTGTTGTTATAGTAGATGTTTGTACCTGGTGAGGGGTGCCAATCAGTATGGCCTCATTCTTGGAGCAGTTTAATTGAAGAAATTTCTGATTCAGGACAGTGTCACACAGAGACCGACCTCCACATGAAGACGGAAAAGCAGAAAGAAGAAGAACAAGAAGATGCTCCTAAGTAAGACAAACAAACAAAACTGAAAGTTATGCACCATAACTCATGTTCCCTGAAGGAAGGGAACGAGGTGCAACACTATTGCTATGGGAAATTGTGCCCCTGCACGATTACCTGAAGGAATACATTCACGCCTTTATGGCAAGGGGCGTCAGCGTCACCCCAGAGGCCCCGCCCTCTGGGTACTTAAGACGCGGACGCCATCCAAACGGTCTCCAAGTGCACTTCACCGAGCTTCAGCATTGAAAAGGGCCAACTGTGTTGCACCTCGTTCCCTTCCTTCAGGGAACATGAGTTAAGGTGCATAACTTTCAGTTCCCTTTTCAGTCAGTCACTCTGTGCAACACTATTGCTATGGGAACGTAATTCATTCACGTCCTTGAAATGCTCAGTAAAATGCATGCTTGTGAGAACTTCTGCCTTTATACAATAGGCATCTCTCGGCCGCTCTCTACAGCGTATGTAGAGGGCACCGCCGGGAAAGGAGCGTCACATGCAGAAACATCAACCTGATGTTACCACCAGACATATTGGATGAACCTCATACCAAGGTAGCACAGGCGTGCTCCACTGATACAATTGTTCACCATCTCCTACTTCCCCAGACAAACTGGGAAGGAGGAGGAAAAGGCCAAAGAGGCAAAAAATCCATTAAGCCATTGACACTTCAGATGGCATCATTTGGGTATAGAAAAAGTTTGTACACAGGGTGACCTTTGACCTCACAGGGGCAAGTCAGTCATACACACAGGGTTCCCCCCACTGATGTTATTTCCCCCCTTTTTTTTAAAAGGAGGAGCAACCAGGCCCTAGGCCTTTAGCTTGTTCCCTTCAGTGGCCAGACTGAAAGCTGACACAACTCCGGACGTGGGTAGAGAAGCTGCCCATGTGCCTGAGTCAGCAGGTCCTTGTAAGAGGGCAGCTGCCATGGTGTCCCTAACAGCATTGCGATTAACTCTGGGAACCACGGTTTCTGTGGCCACCTGGGGGCTGTTAGTATCAAGGAGAGGGCTCCCTTGCGTACACGCTCCAGCATCACCTGGATCAGAGGGACAGGTGGAAAAGTGTAATACAGTATCCCTGCTGGCTAGTCATGGGCCAAAGCATCCATTCCCAACGATGCATCTGTTTCTTTCAGAGAGAAATAGAGGTTGCATTGTGAGCTGGCCTTGCACGCGAACAAGTCTACAGAGGTTCTTCCAAATCGTGACCAGACCTGATCCACGACCCGTGGGCTCAGCCTCCATTCCGATGCCAAGAGAGGCCCTCTTGAGAGGGCATCCGCTCCGTAGTTCAGCTCGCCCGGAATATGAGTCGCCCTGAGCGACAATATTCTCGGGGCACACCACGTGAGCAACCTTTGTGTCAGACCGAGGAGAGCTCGGGATCTTGTCCCTCCTTCCCTGTTGATGAAGGACACCGTGGTTCTATTATCTGATTTTACTAGGACATGCTGTCCTGCAATCAGACCTTTGCCAAAAAAGTATTTTATTGACAGGAACACGGCCAAAAGTTCCAGGAAGTTGATTTGCAATCTTACTTCCTGCTCTTTCCAAAGGCCTTGGGCATTCTGGTGTCTGCAGACTGCCCTCCATCCTGTTTTCGAGGCATCTGTTGTGATGACCACACGGGATGACACCCGTCCCAAGGGGACTCCCTCCGTGAACACGGACAAGTCTTTCCATGGTTCTAAGGCCCTTAGGCACTCTGAGTCAATCCGAAATTTTCCTGCTCGCCTAAACGGGGCAGGTTGTGTTTGTTGGTTTAGCCATATTTGTAAGGCCCACATTTTAAACAATGCATGTGGCACACAGGGTATGGCAGCCGCCAAGAGGCCTAAAAGGCGTTGGCATGTTTTCAGGGGGATCCGCTGATTCAGATTAAACTTTGCCAGGCAGTGGCAAATTGAGGAAATGCGTTCCTCCGAGAGCCATGCTCTGTACCGGATGGTGTCGACCTGTACTCCTAGAAATACGGTAACCTGTGATGGAGTCAGGTCACTCTTCTGAAGGTTTATGACAAAACCAAGAGCCTTCAGGTGAGAGATCCCCCTCTGGGAGTGCGAATGAGCCTGCATTCTACTTCCAGCCAGAATCAAGAGGTCATCCAGGTAATTCATAATTCTGACCCCTTGATTCCTGAGGGGGGCCAGCGCAACGTCTAGACATTTTGTTAATGTACGAGGAGCAGTCTTTAAACCGAAGGGTAAAGCCTTAAATCCGTATGCTTTTCCTTCGAGTGCAAAGCGGAGGTATTTTCTGTGCCTCCTCCAAACGCCCACGTGGAGATAGGCGTCCTTCAAATCCACTATACATGCGTAGTCTCCTGGTCTCACAGACTGGAGGACCTGCCTCAGTGTGAGCATCTTGAATTTAAACCTTCTTATTCTCTTGTTCAACGTTCTGAGATCGAGGATCGGCCTCAAAGACTGATCTCTTTGGGCACCAGGAAGTACTTGCTGTAGTGACCGGAGCTGAGTTTTTGTTTTGGGACAACACTTATTACTCCTTTCTGTAGCATCGTTGATACTTCCTACCTCAGCACGTGCGCGCGTGCTGGGTTAATGTTCGACTGCAGCACCCCCGTGAAGGGGGACGGTCCCTTGAGGAACTGCAGCCTGAGCCCTGGACGTACCGTCGACATGATCCATTCGTTTGGCAGACATGCCCTCCAGGCCTGCGCATGCGCCGCGAGCCTGGAAGGCATGTTTATCTATAGTTTATTTTGTGTGTGTGCGGGAGGGGTGGCCTTTGACCCCTCTCGCGTGTTCCTGAGCAAGCTGGTCTGCCCAACAGAGGACTTTACGAGGTCTGAACATTTCAGGCAGCACTCGTGCGTCCTACTGCAGTTCATAGTCTGACCTAACAAACTGTGTTTCATAAAGATGGTGTTCAAGTCAAGAACAAGGGCAGTTTGTGCTTTGGTACTTTTAATTTTGTGTATGGATGAAACAGTGCTTGTTTTTATTACACAAACAGTAGATGAGTCATTTTTAGAGTGCACACACATGTCACCAGCTCCTTGTAACGTGTTACTAACGAAGTCTGGGCTCAGAGAGTTCGTTTCCCGTACCATATGGGCGGTCAAACCTGTAAAATTATGGATTCGTCCTGCTTCATCAGGCCTGAATCTGCTTCCCAATTGGGTTCATCGAAGAGGTCCTAGGCCGAGCCGCCTGGCGATGAAAAGGCTCTCTGTCGCCAGCAGGTCTCTTCTGCGGAGGGCGACGTATGGCCTCCCCGGGTGGGGTAAAACTTTTCCTTGGCAGCCCCTCACGGAGGGTTTCTGCCTGTTTCCGCCTTTGCTCCAGCCTGACCTGGATGCGTTCCAGGGCTCCCCCAAAGAGACCTGTCGGCTTTATCGGGTATTGAAGAAAAAGGGACATCTGGCCTTCCGGGAGGTACGTTAAAGTCATCCACAGGTGGTGCTGAGCGACAACCATTTCCGCCATTGCCCTGCCCTGTGCAATGGCTATTGTCCCCATCATGCAGAGCACAATGTCAGAGGCCCTGCGGGCCTCCTCCAGGGGCTCTACTGCGGCCTGTTTGTTTGTTGTTACCTGGAGCTCCTGCAGCTTTTCTGCTAGGTACGCTTGTAACATGGTCGAAGCGTTCATTGCATGAGCCGCGGAGCCCTGAGCCCGGTAGCACTTGTCGAGCTGTTTCTCCGAAGCGCGGCAGGCCTTGCTAGGCAGTGTTGGCTTCCCACCCACTGTAGCGGGAGCCAGATGAGCCGCTAGGGCCTCTTCTATCTGCGGGGCGCTGGCGAGTCCTGCTGTCTCCATCCCGGCGACATCCAGGAACAGAGAGAGCGGCAATGTCATGGGAGCTCCGGGTTCGGCCCAGGTGCGTGTGAAATCCATTAGGAAATCCGGAAAGATGGGCATTCTCTGCCTCGTCATCGGCTGCTGTTTCGTGTAGAGATAATTTCCCACCAGCCTCGTAACCTGTTGGCGAGGCATGGGGTCTGGCCACGCGACTTGCAGTGCGTCCGCGGCCCTGTGGCACAAGTTGAACAGAGCAGGGACCGACGCGTCCACTTCTGGCAGTGCTTGTGCCAGGTTCTGGGAGGAATTCAAACTTTCCCCCTCGTAACCGTACTCGACGTCTTGGTCAGATACTTCAGGCGTTGAGTCCCCGACCGGGAAGATGTGTCCAAACCATTCCCTCCCCTGACCTGACCGTTGCATTCCAGGTCTGCGTTCTCGAGCTCCCGTTCGGGAGCGAGTGGTTATGTTGGGCCTGCGGCCCCCCGCACCGCAACCTTTTCCATGGCTTTGGTCAGTGCGTCCGCACGGCGCTTTCTCACGACCACCGGCATCCGGCAGCAGTGTGAGCAGGAGTCGGGGGATTCCAGCGCTGTTCTCACGTGCAGAATACCCAGGCAGACGGGACAGGCCTCGTGGGTGTCCGTCGCCGATAAGGAGTAGCCACAGCCGCTGGGGCAGGGGCACGAGCGAGGGCTCGCCATCCTGCTGGTTTTCCTCGGGATCTTTGTTTTCTGTTTTCCCTTCTTGGGGGCCATGTCCGAGAAGCGTCAAGGTTGTTCCTAGTTTTCTTTTATTCGAAGATGTCCTCCCCACCGTGTCGCTTTCACTGGCTAGCCTGCTACTTGTTAGCAGGAGGTGTTGTGACGCAGTTAGCGTCATCGAGCGAAGCAGCTGCAGAGCGAGAAAAAGGCTTCGAGGTTAAGTAGAAAAATGCTGGACAAGCTTTTGCCAGCCTAGCAACATGCAGGAAAAATGTCTCTGTACGCTCAGCGTAGGGAGAAAGCTCACCTCTAGTCGAGCGATGTGACAACAGAGATGTCCTACGAAGTTCAGGTATTTATGAGGTGAAGGGCAAAAGAGACCGTTTGGATGGCTTCCGCGTCTTAAGTACCCAGAGGGCGGGGCCTCTGGGGTGACGCTGACGCCCCCTGCCGTAAAGGCATGAATGTATTCCTTCAGGTAATCATGCGGGGGCGCAATTTCCCATAGCAATAGTGTTGCACCGAGTGACTGACTGATAAGGGAACTCCTTTTAAGCAACATTTTGTCTACATTCATCTTAAAGAAGGATTCTGGTATTTGACAAAGGCTGGCAAACTTGTAAGCAATACCAGAAACCATTGCTGTAAGGTAGATCATTAGCTTACTAGAAGAAACAAATGTTCTGAAATGTGCTGTACATAAAAACAACGGGCACAGATTGTACATTAAATGTGAAATGCCAATGCTGTGTGCTTTCTGGTGTCTAGGTAACGCTATTAGGTCAATACCAGTGCAGTCTGCCAACTGCGGTTTTACCCTGCAATAGAATTCAAGTAAGAAAAAAATAAATAAAAATGAATGTGCTTCTTTTTGAACATCAAAGAAACCCACAAAAAAGCAGCAGATTTCAATGTTCACAACACTCTGAGGTGTCTCTGAACCTGTGATTTCTGTGATAAAAGGCTTTTGGTAAATGATCTCAGAAATTTGAAGGTGGTGCAGAATTTAAATTATGTTCATTAAACAATAAAAAAATAAAAATCATCAGTAAGCAAGTACATATTCATGGTCCAAATAAACTGAATTGGATGCAAGTAGTCTTAGCGCCGTAGGTTGTGTGCATTCAGTAATAAAGAAAAAAAAAAAAATAGTAGTAAGGTTTGCATCATGGGAACATTCCCATAGTTCTTAGTTCCTGTCTGTCCATCAATCAGATGTAATTGCTAGTCTTAGTTGTGTGGCTTTTTTCTAGATTTGTGGTTAGCATTTTGTCCTCAACTTCTAGCCAGTACTGGCGATGAAGAATCCCTCAGGACGTGTGTGTTTGTTTTGAGCCATCCATGTGAACCTGTTGCCCTCTGAGGAGAAAAAGGCCTTCCAGTACCAGACTGGCAATCTGGTGACCACAACACAACAAGACAGAAACCAGTAGAGATCCACTTTAATTCTTCTAATTGGTTCTTTGGCTTAAACTTAAAAGACCAACCACATTTGAGGGATATTTTTTTTCTTTTCTTGAATACCTCTCTTGCATTTACAAAAATAACAGTCTTCCTCACTGGATGTCGTGGTTTTGCACTGTAGCGTTCTGACTTCATCCGGGCACACTGCCTTTGCCGTGATTTAGTTCCATTTTTGTTAGAAATTTGGGGATTAGTTATGATCAGGGTTTGTTTTTTTATATATAAAATGACATGAAAGGACCATTTATGCTAAATGATTCATGAAATTATAACATAGTAGGAAAAATCATAGCAAAGAAAGGCTCATCAAAGTTGTTAAGATTTTTTTCTTGTCCTATATAACTTGCTGTCAGTGACATTAGAATTAAAATGATTATCGATTAGTTAGACTAGGCTTTTCTTCTTGTTAAGCCATGATGGCTAAAATATGACTACACTACTCTGGTTATTCTCTGATTTGATACTCATTTTCTAAGATTAAAATAAAATATCCATGCTGGTGCAGCAATTCATTCATTCATTCATTCAACCTTTATTTATACAGGCTAGCCTCGTTGAGTCACGGGGACTCATTTACAAGAGGGACCTGTCTCACTCACACCAAACAACCATCCACTCTCACACTCACACCTAGGGTCAATTTAGAGTCACCAATCAGCCTAACAAGCATGTTTTTTGGTCTGTGGTAGGAAACCGGAGTACCCGGAGGAAACCCACGCAATACCAACTGACACAAAACAAAACAAAATATTAAAAAGCCTTAAAAAAATCAGTATCAATTAACATAAAAAAACATGAAGCATGCACCTGGCATAATTTGTAAGATTTTTTTTTTAACGTTTTCATTTTGTTTTGACCAATATTTCTGTTTAACTTTGTTATTTGTCGCATTT
>JBBPBX010018082.1:16323-34624 GCA_038048925.1 Garcialebias charrua
TTTTGATCATGCTTTTAGTACACATTATTTATTTATTGTATATTATGTAAGCAAGAAGGTGGAGCAGTAACATTCCTGTATGTGGCACAGTGAGTGTTTGAGAGAAAAGATACTGACTGTTGATTCACAGGAATTTATGTAATTGATGACCTTA
The DNA here is from genome assembly GCA_038048925.1 of Garcialebias charrua. Taxonomy (NCBI): domain Eukaryota; kingdom Metazoa; phylum Chordata; class Actinopteri; order Cyprinodontiformes; family Rivulidae; genus Garcialebias; species Garcialebias charrua. Next base: position 16,478 of record JBBPBX010018082.1, read on the forward strand.
CGCATAATTAGCAAAAACCTAAATGTAGAAATTGAAAATAATTAAGTTCCTCAAAAAAAATTAAAATCACACAGTATGTTTTCATAAAACAAAAAACAAACAAAAAAACATGACAACATGGAGACACAGGTGCAGTTGAGCTGTTGTCTCTCAGCGAGAAGGTTGCCCCGGTTCAAATCCCGGTTGGGGGACCTTTCTGGGTGGATTTTGCATGTTCTCTCTGTGCATGCGTGGGTTTTCTCCATGTACACTGGTATCCTCCCACAGACCAAAAACATGCATGTTAGGCTGATTGGTAACTTTAAATTGTCCCTAGATGTGAGTGAGAGAGGGAATGGTTGTTTGTCTCTATGTGTCCCTGTGATGGGCTGGAGACATGTCCAGGGTGTCCCCCACCTCTTGCACAGTGACTGCTGGATATGGCCAACAGTGACCCCACAACCTGTAAAGAAAGAAGCGGGACAGATAATAGGTGGACGGATATTTTAAAAAATGCATGAAAAAAAATCCCAACCTGTCTGCAACTTTAACATTAAAAAAAATCTTCCAGTTGATGTTTGTTCCACCATGAATCAGCTGCTACTGAAAAGCAGCAGACATGTATTCATTCATTCCTTTACCAGGCAAATCCCATTGAGATCACAGATCTCTTTAGCAAGGGAGGCCTGGGCCTGAAGGCAGCCTAACTTACCGTATTTCCAGACTATAGGTCACAGTTTTTTGCCTAATTTGCATGACCTGTGACTAATAGAGAGGTGAGACGTGTTTATGGATTTTTTCCCATATTTTTAGACCAATTTTTGGCTCAGATATGACCATTTTTCATTTTGGCAAAAAATTGTGCAGTACCACCTTTGTCCGCTAGGGCACACCGACCGTTCCCAGCTCATTTGCCTGTCCGGAAAAAGCCTCCTCTGCTCGGACTGACTCTGCCGCAGCCCGGCCTCCTGCTCTGGAGCTCTGACACTTCCAGAGAGTCCACCGGCTGTTTCCAGCTCATGTGTCCAAACTCCTCTGCTTGGACTGACTCTGTCGCTGCCCAGCCTCCTGCTCTGGAGGTAACTACTGTTAGCTGTGTTTGTCAGCAAGATAAGTCAAGAACCACAGGACAGCTTTTTATCAAACTTACTGAAAGTAATCACTGTATGCCATACATACATGTGGACATTTACAAGTGACTAGCTTTATGAGATGTTTGAGATTTAAAAAAAATCTATCTGTTAGCATTGTTGTTTGTTGTTAGCGGTTAGCTACTGTAAACGGATACTATTTAGATACATAACTCATGATCTACAGGACAGATTTTTATCAAACTTACAGACCGTAATTACTTGGTGGTCATTTACAAACTGTGACATGTATGAGACATTTGAGCTAAAATTTGATTTATTTATAATTTATTTTCGCAGCGCACGAGACGGTTTGGAAGAAGTCAAAGCGAAACAATTTAAATCCAGCAGATTTGACCATTTCGTGAATTTATTAAGGAACGGTTAAGCTCAGGAACCTTGTGCTATAATGTCAGCTAAGAAATATATTTTTTAAGCGTTTATTTAGCTAAATTTTAAAGAAATAAAGCCATCCCACCCGCGCGCGTGCACGTGACGAAACTACTTTTTAAAATCCAGCAGATTTGACCATTTCGTGAATTTATTAAGGAACGGTTAAGCTCAGGAACCCTTGTGCTATAATGTCAGCTAAGAAATATATATTTTTAAGCGTTTATTTAGCTAAATTTTAAATAAATAAAGCCGTCCCACCCGCGCGTGTGCACGTGACAAAACTACTTTTTAAAATCCAGCAGATTTGACCATTTCGTGAATTTATTAAGGAACGGTCAAGCTCAGGAACCCTTGTGCTATAATGTCAGCTAAGAAATACAGTGTATATTTTTTAAGCATTTATTTAGCTAAATTTTAAAGAAATAAAGCCGTCCCACCCGCACACGTGCACGTGGCGAAACTCCTTTTTTAAATCCAGCTGATTTGACAATTGCGTTCATTTATTAAGGAAAAGTTCAGCTAAGACACATCTTTGCTATAGTTTTCAGCAAACAAATAATTGTTTATACCGTGTAAATGTTGTAAAGTCCTTCTGTGCGCGTTCGCTCCTGAGGCAGACATTTGCAGTAGAGCTAAACACTCTGACCACATTTCCGGGTTGTCTCAGCGGTGACGCGTCACGTCAGCGGTGGGTGGGTGACGCGTCACGTCAGCGGTGGGTGACGCGTTACATCGGTGGTGACGTAGGTGCGATCTAAATAAAGGTGTGACCCGTTTATGGATTTTTCCAATTTATTGCCAATAATTGGACAAAGCAATTTATATAACGGTGCGACCTATCAGGTGGAAAATACGGTATGTCTTTTGAATGGGATGTAACCAGAGTACCCAGAGAAAACAAACACAAACACGAGGAGAATGTCCACACTCTGCACTGAAAGACCCCCAAAACTGAGGACTGAACCCATAGCCTTCTTGCTGTGAGGCAACAGTGTTAACCGCTAAGCTATCATGCTGCCCAAATCTGAGGTAAATTTAGCTCTAGCTTAAGAATGACTAAAAAGCCAAATTGCACACAGGCCCACAAAACAGAGCTAAAGAAAGGTAAAAGGGTACATACTCAGGCACTCAGACATGGTGGCATCAACCACAATAAGTACATTTAAACACCAACACTCTGAGATTAAGAGATAAACGTTAGTTCACATGCTTCAACGTGTTATGCACACACTGCAATAATATAAGGCCTTGATTTTTTTTTGTTTTTGCCATGCGTGGATACTGCAAGGCTCTGCAGAAAATGGCTTATGTTAGTTATACCATGACAATTACAGAGGCAGAGATAATGTACATTCACTGTTAGACTGGTCAAGTGCTGCTCTGGGTAATATTAGTTTGGTGGTAAAATTATAGAGGAAACTTGAACTTCGTGGTGGGTCTTCTGAGATGACTGAGGAACTTTAGACTTTCCAAGGTGAACGTTTGACCAAATTAGTACTGAGCATAACTCCAGAGCTGAGCGGTGGTCTTTATGAGGAGCATGAGCTGGACGCCTTCACCTCCCCAGTTCTAACAAACAGGGAGGTCAGAAACCACAAAAAGTAAGGATCGCTAAAAATCACAGTTTTTCATGCATCCCTGGCTCACAGGAATGCAAAGCTTGGTGCTGATTCACAGAGTCAAAAAAAGTTTTGTTGAGTTTATGTGTAAGAATCTCACTTTTTGTCTTCCCTTTTGTGTTAATAACGATATAAAACTGCGATGTAGTCCATTTTTTTAGGAATGCAAAGAATTATTTAGCTGCACAGGGAAAATTCCACAGTGTTTGTGAAAGTATAAATTATGCGGGTCTCTTGAGATTCTACTGAGCAAATCTTTTGAAATTGTTTTATTTGGAAAGTTTTTTTTAAAACAATCATTCAGCTGTAAATGGATTTCTCAAAAACCTCAGTTTGGGGGGAAAGGAGTTAAACTCTGACAAGCTAATGGTTAGTCCAATTTTAGCCAGGACCAATGTGGACTGTTGCTCTCTCAAAAACACCCGCTTCGGATGTTACCAACCATAAAATGGCCCTTATCAATTATTATCATCCCCATACGTAGCGGTCAGAATGCCCCTACTGTACTTACTACTGTAGTAGGTTTAAAGGTACGTTGTCACCGTTACAAGCGATGACAGCAGGCTCCGTCTTTAGCTACGTGTTAAAGTTTGAGTAAAGCCTCTGGCGTTAGGTTTAGGGTCTTGGTTAGGTTTAGGCACAAGGGTAAGGGGGTTAGGTTTAGGGTTGGTCCTCTGGGTCAGGTTTAAGGTTAGGTTGAGGAAAACGGTTACATAAGCTGAAAAAAAAAAAAACGCTACACTTCCGGGTTTACGGAAACACGCTGCCTACTCACAGCGATAACAACGCTTATAACGTTCTGTTAAACATGCTAGTAGGTAGATTGTGACCTATTCGCCGCTACAAATGGGGATGATAACAGTTGATAACGCACATTGTATGGACTGACAACATCCAAACCCGCTGTCAAAAAGCTCAAATCTTCTAAATTTTCAGAAAATTTCATGCAAATGCTTAAAAAAAATAATAATAATTACTTTACCACCAATTTTGATTGTATGCTTATTCCTGCAGAAATGTGACAGTATGACTGGATTTGCCACAGGCTGAACGAGAAGTGCTTCAGCTATTTGTGCTTGAAAATGACCACATAGTCTTTTAAAAATAAATAAATTATATAATGCAAATATGATGGATATAGAAAGGTTTCAAACATAGAATTAGCATATACATATATATTAGCCATTAGATTGTGAATCAAGTCAGAAAAACATTTTGTTCTCCAAACTGAAGGCTTTCTGATAGCTATTTATCTACAACAGGTATGATAATTATTGTTCGTAACATTTTCATGGAAGTTCTGAATTGTTCTTGTTCAGACAGCGTCAAACGAGCTCTCAGCACGTGTGTAGAAGTTGAACAATAAAACTGAAACATTTCGCCCAACGAATTCTACAACCTGATGAGAATTTTCAGACGTAAAAAGTCAAAATTTAAATACCGTATTTCCGGCCTAAAAGTTGCACCTTTTTGCCTAATTTGCATGCCCTGCGACTTATAGGGCGAGGCAACATATTTAGGGATTTTTTTCCTATATTTTTAGACCAATTTTTGGCTGAGATATGACCGTTTCCATTCATTCTGACGAAAAAAATGGAGCAGTACAACTTTCGGCCGCTAGGGTCCACTGACCGTTCCCAGCTCATGTGTCAGGTCGTAGCACAGCCTCCTGCTCTCTGGAGGTATGAACTACTGTTAGCTCTGTGTTTTACAGTTAGCAAAATAGGTCAAGATCCACAGGACAGATTTTGATGAAACTTACAGAGAGTTTATGTTTATGTTTATGTTTATTAAATTTGTTCATTTTTTTTACAAAAGAAAACAATACAAGACAATCTCATAAATGATAGTGTACAAAATGTAAAAAAATGAAAGGTAGCAGAAAGAAGAATAAATCTTATTATATCTGCCCCTTACTTCCAACAATCAGATTAAACAACAATAATCAACCATGTAAACAATAATAATCTTCAACCAACTTTTTCCAACAATCAGATTAAACAATAATAATCTTCAACCAACAGTACAAAATGACTAACTCTTTCTAATTTTCTAACTAATACAATACACATTACGCTATTTCATATATTTTTTTTAACACATTTGTTTTGATCATTTTTTTAAATGTAAACATTGACTTGGCATTTTTAACTACATTCTCCAAGCCATTCCATAATCTAATTCCCTGGATTGAGGTAGAACGTCCCTTCAAACTGGTTCTNAGACCGTCAAAGTGAAACAATTTAAATCCAGCTGATTTGAACATTATGTTTAAAGGAAAAGTTAAGCTCAGAAACACTTTTGCTATAATGTCAGCTAACATTATGTATATTTTTATAAGGTGTATATCTTGTTAAATTTTAAAGAAATGAAGTGTTCCCACCCGTGCGGGTGCACATAGCAAAACTAATCTTTAAATCTAGCTTATTGCGCATTTATTAAGGAAAAGTTAAGCTCAGAAACACTTTTACTATAATGTCAGCAAACATATATATTTTATAAGGTGTATATCTGGTTAAAATTTAAAGAAATGAAGCGTATCCGCTCGCTACGCATGCACGCTTCGCATCACAGACGTATCAAAACTATTTTTTTTAATTCTGCTGATTTGACCGGTACGTGCATTTATTAAGGAAAAGTTCAGCTCAGACACATCTTTGCTATAATTTTAAGCAAACAAATAATTTATTTTAAGTGTTAATCTTGTTAAAGTCCTACGTGCACGCTCCTGTGGTTGTCCTCGCTGACGCGTAACATATGCAACGTGTCAGTGGTGACGCATAATAGATGCGACTTATAGGGCGAAGGGATATATTTATGGATTTTTCCACTTTATTGGACATAATTGGACTAATGCGACTTATAGGCCGGTGCGACTTATCGGCTGGAAAGTACGGCATTCAATTTTATGTTAAGATCAAACGATGACTCAACTTTCAAAGCAGCTGAATCAACAATCAGCTTGGCAGCATCTAGTGCAAACTCCTCTTCTTGTAAAGAAGCCTTTACAAAGCCAAGAACATTTTTCAAAACATTACGTACAAGAATTGAACTGCTTAAAAAATGATGAACTGTGAAGGTTTACCTCAAAATATGAACCGCTGGTTACACTCCAGAACAGACGGGCCAGATAAGATACAGCTGGACAGTTTTTGTGTGCCTGAACTTTGAACAAATTCATGAGGCATGTAAAATCGTACGGCAAGAGAAGAGCTTGATGAAAGGTCATAGTTTAAGAAAAACACCATCTGTTTTAGGTGGAGGAGGCAGTGAGATGGCATTACCGTACCAGCCTGTCCACTGATGTTTACTGACTATGTTTACTGATAATCTAAATTCATGCTCAGTAATCTAGGTTAAAAAAAATCCAACAGTAGCTATGTTTACATGGACATAAGTAATCGGATTAAGCAGCCATTCAGAATAAAAATGTCTCATGTAAACGCCCCATTCATATTATTCTTTGTTGATTCAACTCAGTCTGAATGAATTTGTAATTTGAACGAGAAGGGTGGTTTATGCTGATTCATAATCCGAATGGTGCGCATGCAAACGCTTAATTTGATCATTTTATTCCTGTCATGGAAAACTGACCTGACTGCGAAAGTACAACCTGTCAACCTCACGTATTTCCGACTGGCTAGATGCTAATATGTCGGGGAAGCACAACTGGTCGGTGAGCGATACAACATTTCTACTAGAAACTTTGAAAGAGTTCAAAATGATCTACAGGTAGTCCTCGACTTACAACGTTTCGCGGTTACAAAATGCCCTCCCATTGAAAAGCCTTGTTTCGAGTTACGTGGTTTATGCGCCTTTACACCAAAAAATACGGTACTGAAACTCAGCGGAGGACAGCAGAAATTTACAGGAGGGAGGGGGGAGTGTACCTTAGCGGCCACGACAATGAAAAATTACAGGGCGGAGGATTACAGCTGAAAATTACAGGAGACCTCATTGTTTACAGGTAGACCGGAGGCAGATAAGGTTAGGAGGGGCTAACATGCTAACAGACCTTACTGTAATCTGTGGATCGCGTGTGGAAAAGTACAGGAGAAAATCCAGCAAAGTTAAGTCAGGTCATCTGGATGGTTTATTTTTTTGTTGAGACGTTTTGTGATGAGACTTTGTTGAGACTAGCCATGCGCTGATCTCATGCTGCTGATATTTCATGTTGCTGTGTTCATTGGTCCTCATCTGCTCACACAGACTCATGTTTGTGCTGCTGTTGTGCCGCATTAATTTTGTTCCGTTGTATTCTTAGTTTAGTGAATGTAGTATATTCTTATTCTTGGATCTTACTAATGTTTTTCTTAACAATTTGTGTGTTTTTTTTTTTTTATGTAATTGGGACCCTGTGTACATAGTTTCATCCCACCTCATATATCACGTGTGGTGTGTATGACAAATAAATCTCCGACTCTGATTCTCTGACTCGTTCTTTATCCAAAGGACTTCATCAGTCCAAGGAGCACAACAAACTCAGTCCCACAAGCAGCACACTCACACAGTGGACCAACCTGTTTGACGGTGATAAGATGGTTTCTGGGGCTGCCCTCTCCCCTGTCGACTCCTCTGAGGCAGCCATAGCCAAAGTGGTTCAAAACATCAAAGTTCATGCTCAATAATCCAGGTAGAAAATCCAGATAAGTTAAGTCAGGTCATCTGGACAATTTATTTTGTTGTTGAGACATTTTATTCTTCATTCAAAGGACTGAACCACTTTGGCTATGTCAGAGGAGTCGATGGGGGAGAGGGCAGCCTCAGAAACCATCTTATCACCATCAAACTGGTTGACCAACTATGAGATATGCTGCTTGTGGGACTGAGTTTGCTGTGGCTCCTCGGACTGATGAAGTCCTTTGGATGAAGGACGAAAGGTCTCAACCAAAAAACAGACAATCCAGATGACTTGACTGAACTCTGTTGTGTTTATCGGTAAAGAGACAGAAGTGAGTGTGATCAATCCAGATCAGTTTCAGGCAGCTGCACTGTTTTTGTTGTGGACCTTCACAATCAAGATGACAATGGCTCAAACACACAATGATAAGTTGCATAATTCTAAAGAAAAGGTATATATTTTGATGACTTTTAATGCATTTTTATTCTTTCTTTTAGTCTAAATACCACATCAAAAACAAAAACTACTGAATATGGAATAATTAAAAAAACAAAAACAATAAAAGCAACCAAATTAATTCAACAATGACGACAAGCTCATGTTTAATCCACAAAGAAACCAAAAGGGCAAAGTAAATGTGTGTTATCGTGCACAGCATCAAACACAGATTGTCTCCAGGACACCGTCCAGGAAGTGCTTCATAATTTATGCTTCTTTTTGTTCTGCTGGCAGAGTTCGCATTTTTCATGAAGCAGCTGGTGTGGTCTGCACTGCAGGAAGTTTTGTTTTTGCAGCTAGATCCCTCAGTGTTTAACTCAGACTGGAAACAGACAAAAAAAAAAAACGTGGTCTGGAACTCCTGCCATTTAAAAACAAACCTTTACTTTATTAAGGAATAAATTTGTTCTATGACCTCATTCAGGCTGTATGTCTACTGAAAAGAAGGTCATGTTTTTTGTTGTTTGCCTACTTTATGCACATAAGGAACAAGACTGACCTTTTGGGTGCCTTGTGACACCCCACAATGACTGGCATGCAACAAGGCTCAGTTCTGGGTCCACTTTTGTTTTCTTTTTATGTTATCCCACTTGTTGACATTATTCAGTCCTTTTCTGATATTTCCTATCACATTTATGCTGATGACATTCAATTGCATTTTTTGATTAGACAACACTGGCTGGACAAGTTGGCCATCCTTGTCCAATGTTTGTCCCATTTCAGTGACTTGCTCGCCGGTAGCTTTTTTAACTTAAAACGAAAGGGGACAGGGCCTTTCAGTCAGTGGCCCCAAGGCTGTGGAACAGTTTGCCCCTGCAGCTTCATTTTGCTGACTCTGGAGATTTTTTTTAAAGCAACTGAAAACACCTTTATTCTCCCAGACTTTTATGTCAGGATTTTACTGTGTCTCTTAAAGTTTGTATGTTTGCTTTATTCTTTGTATATTTTAGCATTGATTTTATTGTACAGCGCTTTGTGATTTGATGGTACTTACTATTAAATAATGGGCATGTACTTTAATTTGAATCTTGTCACAAGGATCCAAACACAAAAATAGTGTGACTTTTTAAGGTGTTTCTTCTACAGATTGACATTCATGAGTTGTATCTGTGCCAGTGTCAGAGGAAACACAAGTCATATAAACTATGAGTGAACTAAGGTCCATTGCACACAAGCCAAGCTACACAACCACATGACTCATTACATCTCAAAGCACGTTTAGCCAGTGGGATTAAACATCTTGTTCCAAACACAGATTTTAAGTGTGTTTGCCGGCGTGCACATTTTATCCCCACACAATTTCCTATAATTTTCACTTGCAGGCTAAATGGTCGCCCAGCTTACAGACTGGACAAGTTGATTGCCTGACACTTAAAATTGTCTAATTTATTTTATTTATGTTACTCTGAGCATTTTACTTTGTCACAGACATAAGTTCTTTTGAAATTCCTCTTGAATGGGTTTTGTGACTGCTTCTTCCTGTGCTGCATGTACAAGACGATTTAAAGCTCCCCAACTTGAAATCTGAGAAGAAGTAGACTGAGCCTTAAATAAATCATTTGGTTCATGTTTTTTGTATTTTTTAAACAAGAAGATCTGGTGAATGCTGAGTCCTGGGAATGTTTTGAACCAGACGTTTTTTCCTCTCGTGATGCCACTGCTGAGATGAGTCAGAAGTGCCAGAGCTCCCAACATGAAGCTAATACATCATGGTAGGCAAGGGTGACATCATTTCCTTTAAGCCTCACTGGGTCTGGAATCTGACATCCCTCCTCAACAACACTCCCAAACAGCTGTAAAATTCAGCCACAGCAAGACACATGGGGTTAAAAATATATGGTTTGATACAGGCAGCAGCTTTAAAGTATAATTGTCCTTTAGGCCTTTTAACCTGCATGAAGAAAATAATAAAACCCTTCAATGAGAGCATGCTTCTGGTATTTCCCTGGCTGCTATTTACAGAGATAAACTGTGATCCTTCCTCTTTAAATTGCAGGGTAGTGCATCAAGAAACATCCATTAAGTAAGTTTTCTCCTATTGTGTTTTAGTCATAAGTGCAGCATTAAACTAAATGCCACGCTGCACGGCATCATTATTTTAATCCGGTGAAATATGCAGGAATTTAAATCGGACTGTATAACAGGAGCATTCCTCAACGTGAACTGTGAGAGCGAAATACATTTAGAGGATTGTGCAGGCTTGTGTCAACAAGCAGACTTCCCTAGAATGACGTATTTTCCTGAGAGTTATTTCCCTGAANATAGAGAGAGAGAGAGAGAGAGAGAGAGAGAGAGAGAGAGAGAGAGAGATTTGATAATGTTAATAATCTGTATTTTTTTTATTTACCAGAAACTTCTAAAAAAAATTCTCACCCTGTACTGAAGCCTGTTTCAGGCTTCAGTACAGGGTGAGGACCAGCATTACTGCCACCCACTGGTAAGGTGTGTGACATCAATTTGAACCTTGCCCACTGGAACCCATGCTGAAAGCATAATGGAAACATAACGTGCACCATACCGACCTGAGATGAACCGTCCTGTACCGGTACTAAAGGTACTAATGGAAAAGGGGCATTATAAGTGGGACAACATGGCTTAAGCAGCTCTGTAGGACTGCTTTGAAATGACTGATTCATCTGTCTGATCTATCCTAGACTTTACATATAGACACTGTGGTCAAGAACACCTGACAAAGAATCTACTTCCTAAGAAGATTAAAGAAGTTTGGTACGATCACCAGCATCCTCACCAACTTTTATAGGTGCACCAATGAGAGCCTGCTGACAGGCTGTATCACAGAGTGGTACAGGAACTGCACCAGTAAGAGCCAGAAAGCTCTACAGAGGGTGGTGCAAACAGCAGAGGATGTCAGGGATTACAGGCAGGACAGAACCCAATGGTGCAGACAAGAACTCTCACAGGGAGCCAGGAGTCACAGAAAATATATATTTAATGATAATCAAAAGGCTGACTGTACAGCAAACTCACTTCATGAAACAGGATCAACACACAGGAGACATCAGGGGAGACCCAACGATGACACGACAATGGACAACACACAGGAGCTAACTTATATACACATGACTAATGAGACAAAACACCTGTGAGGACACAGGTGAAAACCATAAGAGGAAATGAGGAAATGACAGACCAGGAAACCAGGGAGTGCAGGAACAGAGACACAACACCAGATTGAGGCAAACACTGTAGAACACAGAAACTGAGAGAAGAAAACACACAACACAAGGTGGACTGAATATTAAACAAATAAACAAAACAAAACCACAATCCCTACAGTACCTCCCCCTCAAAGGACGTCTCCAGACGTCCCCAGAAACGGCGGGCGGGAGGAGGGAGGAACAGCAAGTATGGCGGGCACGAAGAAACACAAGGACAAACACTAGGATAAAGGGCAAACACAACAAAAAATGATAGGGCGGACGGCAGACCGGCCATCAGGCCGAGGCAGGTCGTGCGGACGGCTGGGAGGCCGTCCATCAGGTCGGAGCTGGTCGGGCGGTCGGCCAGGAGGGCTTGATATGGCCGGCAGCGGCAACGAGATGGCTTCTGCGAGCGTAGAGACTGCAGGAGGCGGTGAGACTTCTGCAAGCGCAGAGACTGCAGGAGGTGGTGAGACTTCTGCGAGCGCAGAGACTGCAGGAGACGGTGAGACTTCTGCGAGCGCAGAGACTGCAGGAGGCGGTGAGACGTCTTTGATGTCGTCGAGCGTTGAGACGTCGAGCGTTGAGACGTCGAGCGTTGAGACGTCGAGCGTTGAGACGTCGAGCGTTGATACGTCGAGCGTTGAGACGTCGAGCGTTGAGACGTCGAGCGTTGCGACGTTGGTCGAGCGTTGAGACGTTGAGCATTGAGATGTCGAGCGTTGCGACATCGGTCAAGCGTTGAGACGTCGGTCGAGCGTTGAGATGTCGGCCGAGCGTTGAGACATCGTCGAGCAGTGGGACGTCGGCGAACGGTGGGACGTCGTCGAACGAGCGGTGGGACGTCGTCGAGTGAGCAGTGGGACGTCGTCAAGCGGTAGGACGTCGTCGAGCAGTGGGACGTCGTCGAGCGGTAGGACGTCGTTGACGTCATCGAGCGGTGGGACATCGTCGAGCGGTAGGTCGAGCGGTGGGACGTCGTCGAGCGGTGGGACGTCATTGAGCGGTGGGACGTCGTCGAGCGGTGGGACGTCGTCGAGTGGTGGGACGTCGTCGAGCGGTGGGACGTCATCAACGTCGTCGAGCGGCGGGACGTCGTCGAGAGGTGGGACGTTGTTGAGCGGTGGGACGTCGTTGACCTCGTCGAGCGGTGGGACGTTGTCGTACGTGGAGACGTCATCTGGCGTAACAGCGACAAGCGATGAGACGTCACCGGTGTGGAAACCATCCATCGACGTAGAGGCAGCGGCTATGTGGAGACCCTCCAAGGCCCACCCAGAACAGGAAACGTGGGAGGCGTCCTCTAGGACCTTCCCGGTACAGGAAACGTGAGGGGCTCCCTCCAGGGACCCTCGGAACAGGAAACGTGAGGGGCTCCCTCCAGGGACCCCTCGGAACAGGAAACATGAGGGGTTCCCTCCAGGGACCCCTCGGGACAGGAAACGTGAGGGGCTCCCTCCAGGGACCCCTCGGAACAAGAAACGTGAGGGGCTCCCTCCAGGGACCCCTCGGGACAGGAAATGTGAGGGGCTCCCACCAGGGACCTCTCTAGATATGCTGGAGCTGCAGGCTCAGGACCCGCTGCAGGCTCAGGACCGGCTGCAGGCGAATCAGCCACTTGGACTGAGGCTGGGTCAGTAGGACCTCTCTGTCGTAGACGGCGGCGACGCGCGTTCCAGGACCAGACGGCGAGGGAGAAGCAGAACAGGCAGGTGAACAAAAAGCAAACTGAAACTGGGTCTATGGTGTCTGAATGGGTGTTATCCTTGTAATGTGAAGAAGCAAAGACTGCAGGAGGTGAAGAAACTGCGGGGACTGCGGCAGGCTTAGGAGCGGCCGCAGGGGCTGTAGCTACAAGGATCACAGGTGTAGTGGAAGGAGAGTCCGGTTCTGTTTCAGGAGGATGTGCGAGTGGGGTTCGAGGACCGACAGCACCAGATCGGACGAGTGGCCCCAACCACTCCGCTTCTGCTAGCACCTCATCCAGGATTTCCTCCACACCAGGTGTCTCACATAGTCCAGGTAGATGGAGATATCCATGAAAAATTTTGTTTGTGGCAACCCACCTCTTCCACAGGTTGTAGGAGGTGCCTAAGTCCACAAACCTCCGGACAGGTTCACAGAGCTGCTGAAAATCCTCCTCAGACAGCCTGGAGAGGAAGCACTTGTCTGCTGGGCTCAAATTAGGTTGTGTCATACTGTCAGGGATTACAGGCAGGACAGAACCCAATGGTGCAGACAAGAACTCTCACAGGGAGCCAGGAGTTACAGAAAATATATATTTAATGATAATAAATCAAAAGGCTGACTGTGTAGCAAACACTTCATGAAACAGGATCAACACAGGAGACATCAGGGGAGACCCAACGATGACAACAATGGACAACACACAGGAGCTGACTTAGGCCCTGTTTACACGGACACTGTGTGGGGGAAACGCAACTTTTGGGTATGTTAATTAGGTTGAAAGTTTTGCGTTGACATGGGCGAATTCTGTGGATACGACTCTCTCCCCCTCCACCCCCCGTACTCATGAATTTACTGTAGTTACCATGCTGGGCCTGTAGATGGCGCTGTGATCTTTGGAACCTTCACTACTGCGCATGCGCCACTGCTGCTTGAGATAAACAAAGCACCCCAGGCAGCCTGTTTTCCTCTCTGGCTAAAAGTTCAGCTACTACAAGTTGTTGTCAAGTTAACAACAAGTTAAAGCTGGAATTTGGATAAGAGTCAACAGATCTGACACCAAGTGGACCGCTTCATCTGCGCACCAGTTGTTGACTGGACCGGAACCGAATCAACATGTCTGACTTTAGTCCGTGAGAATCAGCTGATTTACAGCAGCGCTACAAGGTAAACCATGTTCTTAATAATGTTTCCTTGTGTTTAGTTCGATCACAGAACAACCAACTGAGGTTTTATTTTTATTTTTTTCCTGCGAGGTCGAAGCTGTTCCACGAAGCGAACCGGTTCGGATCTGGGTCCAGTTTCCACCAGGATGAAAACAACAGAGTCCAGTTCATTAAAGTTCGGTTAACGTGTTTTTAAAAGTGTTCAATTTAATTCTCAGTGTTTGTGACATGAGTTTGTGGTGTTGAATAAATAAATAAATTAAAAATCAACCTGGTGTCTTCATTTTCAACATGCAGCATGTTAGGCATGACGTAACGAGTCCAGATAGCTTCATTTAGCTCAGATAAATGTAAATATCTCCCACGCTAACATAAATACTGTTTATTATTGTTAAACTGTTAATATATAGCACATTTAGTATGTTATAGTGCAGCGTGACACGTGAAATGTCCGACTGCCTCGTTAACAGACAACTGGATCCAGGCAGCTGGCTCTCTTCCAACACAGATGCAGGTAAGGTGTAGAATAATTAAATATGAGAATCAAAATATATTCCATCAGCTATAGTTCAGAAAGTGGTGCGTGTGTCCACTGTCCAGTCCACCGCCATTGTTAAAATGCCGGCTGTCTGCGCGTGCGTGCTGCGTGCATGTGTTCAAACAAAAGCTCCACGGGAGATGTTTACATTATCAACGGGGGGTCTGCGAAAAACTTCCACCTTGAGAGCAGGGTCAGAAAAGTATCGGTGTCATCGAGGGGGGCCAGCGGTGTCGTGTAGGCGATAAGCAAAGTCGCAAAGAGAAAGTAGCGGTTACACTCAAAATACGCGCCGTGTAAACTGGCCCTTATATACACATGACTAATGAGACAAAACACCTGTGAGGACACAGGTGAAAACCATAAGAGGAAATGAGGAAATGACAGACCAGGAAACAAGGGAGTGCAGGAACAGAGACACAACACCAGATGGAGGCAAACACAGTAGAACACAGAAACTGAGAGAAGGGAACACACAACACAAGGTGGACTGAATATTAAATAAATAAACAAAACAAAACAACAATCCCTACAGAGGACATCAGTCTCCACACCATCCAGGACATCTACCACAGCCGATGTCTGTTTAAAGCATGCAGCATCAAGGACCACACCCACCCAACTCAAAGACTCTTCCATCTGCTACCTTTAGGCAGACAATACAGTAATATGTCATTGCGTACAAAAAGACTAAAGGACAGTTACCCACAAGCTGTCAGATTACTGAACACTTGATAAATAACACTGAACTACTGGCAATAACTTTGCATCAAGCCACATCTGTGACAACTAATATGACTAATGTTAGCTTGTGACAGCTAATATGATTATTATTTATTGCTGCTGCACTATGTGGCTGCATCTAGGCTGATACTAGGCTGTATCATGTATGATACAGTAACTAAGGATTTATCTTACCTTCATAATTCAATCTCAGTGTCACTATGTGAAATAACCTGTCACACAACCTGTGTAGCACTGGTAAATGTTAATTATGTATATATATATATATGTCATGTGCATTTAAGCTTATATTACTACCTGGAAATATTTATTCATTTAAATTCATCCTGCTGCACCATTATATTCTATCAGGTTGTTGTTTACTATCTCTCTTTATCCATCCATCCATCCATCCATCCATTTTCTTCCGCTTGTCCAGGGTTGGGTCACGGTAGTCGCAGCCCAAGTAGGGAGGCCCAGGCCCCAGACTTACCTCTCCCCAGCCACTTGGAATCTCGGGGCGTTCCCAGGCCAGCCAAGAAACATACAAAGTAGTCCCTCCAGCGTGTCCTGGGTCTTCCTCTGTGTCTCCTCCCGGTGGGACATGCCTGGAACACCTCACCAGGGAGGCGTCCTAACCAGATGCCTGAGCCACCTCAACTGGCTCCTCTCGATGTGGAGAAGCAGTAGCTCTACTCTGATGGTACGTCCACACCTAGCAGCGTTTCAACTTCCAAAAAGCTCGTCACGCACGCAAGTGGACGCACTGGACCCACAGTGGTGTCCAGACCAGAACGCGAAACTGCGGCGGTGTGGCGGCGGGGTGTGTGGGAGGAGCTTACCGGTATACCGAGTTCCTTACTGCACTCCGCCAGGCAAGGAGCTTTTTATTTCTGTCCCTGTAGAGCAGACTTGACTGGTCGTGAAGGACTTGTCGCGAACACACAGCTACAATGAGTTTCTCTTCCATAGTTCACGACTTCGTGGGTTTTTTCTGTGTCCCACAAACAATGCGTCATATAGTTGCGCAATACCCGTCCCCTCGTTTCCGCATCACATAGGGACTTTCCCCCTCTCTTCTCCCCCCGACTCTCCCTGATCAACCAATCAGGGAGAGTTGAACGACGTTTGAACGGCAAAATCTTCAGCGTGTTGGAGGCGTGCTTTGGAGGCTGACGCGGGTTCACGTGCACGGAAAAACGCTTTCCAGCAAGACGCGCCTGGAGGCGCGTCCCCCATTGACTTTGCATGTAAACCGGACGCTCCTGCAGTTGAAAACGCGTTCGGTCTGGATTCACCATGAGTCCCTTTCAGATGACCGAGCTTCTCACCCTATCTCTAAGGGAGAGCCCAGACACCCTGTGGAGAAAACTCATTTTGGCTGCCTGTATCCGTGATCTCGTTCTTTTGGTCACAACCCAAAACTCATGACCATAGATGAGGGTGTGAACATAGATCAAACAGCAAATTGAGAGCTTCGCCTTTTGACTCAGCTCTCTCTTCACCATGACAGACCGGTACAGCGCCCGCTTCACTGCCAACGCTGCACCCATCTGCCTATCAATCTCACGCTCCAGTTTTCCCTCATTCATGAACAAGACCCCGGTATACTTAAACTCCTCCACTTGGGACAGGACCTCCTCCCCGACCCAGAGAGGGCACTCTACCCTTTTCCGGCTCTAGACAATGGCCTCGGATTTGGAGGAACTGATCCTCATCTCTGCTGCGTCACTCCGAACCACTCCAATGAAAGCTGTAGATCACGAGCTGATGAAGCCAATAGGACCACATCATCTGCAAAAAACAGAGAAGCGATCCAAAGGCCACCAAAATGGATCCCCTCAACACCTTGGCTGAGCCTAGAAATTCTGTCCATAAAAGTTATGAACAGAATCGGTGACAAAGGGTAACCTTGGTGGAGTCCAACTCTCACTGGGAACGAGCCCGACTTACTGCTGGACAAAGCTCTGACACCAGTCATGCAGGGTTCCCCAAGGGACGTGGTCAAATGCATTTTCCAAGTCCATAAAGCACATGTAGACTGGTTGGGCAAACTCCCACGCACCCTCCATGACCCTGCTGTGGGTGTAGAACTGGTCCAGTGTTCCACGACCAGGATGAAAACCATACTGCACCTCCTGAACGACCCTCCTCTCCAGAACCCCTGAATAGACCTTACCAGGGAGGCTTAATAATAATAATAATAATAATAATGAATTTAATTTATAACGCACTTTTCATTAATGAAAATCTCAAAGTTTAAGAGCATGATCCCCCAGTAGTTGGAACATACGGTCCCCCTTTTTGAATAGGGGAACCACCACCCAAGTCTGCCAATCCAGGGGAACTGCCCCTGATGTCCACGCAATATTGCAGAGTCGTGTAAGTCAACATGACCCCATCATCCAGAGCCTTAAGGAACTCCAGACAAATCTCATCCACCCCTGGGGCCCTGTCACCAAGGAGCTTTTTAACCACCTCGGTGACCTCATTACCAGAGATTGGAGAGCCCGACCCAAAGTCCCCAGGCTCCGCTTCCTCAGTGGAAGACATGTTGGTGGGATTGAGGAGGTCTTCAAAGTATTCTGCCCACTGACCCACGACATCCCTAGTTGAGGTCAGCAGCACACCAC
>JBBPBX010018082.1:34680-46065 GCA_038048925.1 Garcialebias charrua
GAGACACCAGATGGTGGACCAGAATTGCCTCGAAGCCATACGGAAGTCATTCTCCACAGCCTCTCCGAACTCCTCCCACACCCATATTTTTGCCTCAGTGACCACCTGAGCTGCATGCCGCTCGGACTGCCGGTACCCACCAACTGCTTCCGGGGTCCCACAGGCCAAAAAGGCCCGATAGGACTCCTTCTTCAGCTTAACCGCATCCCTCAACTGTCTGGACGTTGAAAATATTAGAATTACGTTTTCACTTTTTGTTACTTTATTTTTGTACACTTATTGCATGCTTTTAAAACAAAGTAATTCTTGTTTTGTTCTTTTGTTTGTTTTGTTTTTTAGCGAGTCAAATCGTTTTTTCTCATCCTAAGCATTTCATTGTACTGTTAACCTGGTGTTAACCTTGCATGTGACAAATAAACACAACTTGAACTTAATCAAAAACTGATCAGTCATGTAATCTTGAAGCATAACAATTAAAAGAGGCTGTTCTTTCATTCATTTTTTCCTTACGGTACACATTTAAAAAAGTTTCTTACACAACGTTATAAATCCAAGTTTATTCCACCATGTTATAAATGCAAGACACTTTTAACAACCCCAGAGGCTTTGAAGACACTTTATTGTTTTCATTACAAGAAACAGAGTTTTAATAAAGATCAAGAAGAATAAACATAACATTACTGTACTTCTTAAAAATGTCCTTGTTCCAACAAAAGACTTCAAAAAATTTCCAAACGTTTTTTTGTCTATTGCGTTTCAACATATCAATGAAAACAAAAGAAATACTCAAGGCCTCACTGAGCATTTATCTTGAGGACGAAACTCAACAGGAAAGGAAAATTATGTGTCATTTTAGTTTATTATACATTCTATAATGTTTGTTACAAATCTTTCTTTGAAAATAAAAATAAAAACTGCAGGAACCAAAAAGCTTTTCATTGCTTTTGTTAGCATTCTGGGTTCACTGAGACTGAAACAAGCCTTCCTAAGATGATAAAATACTGAAAATAATGCATTTACAGTCGTTAATACACAAACTGGTTATGATACAACGAACAAGAAAATAAAGCATGTAAACTCAGTTAAATCCAGTGATTAATGCTTGTAATAATCCAGTGGATAATCCAATAATTATCCAAGTAAACAAATAAAAATAAAAATCATGTCATCTGGACAGATTCTTCTTGGAAGAAACGTTTCGTCTTTCATCTGAATGACGTCGTCAGTCTGAGGCCTGCCAACAAACTGTGTCGTACAAATAGCACTTTATTGACGTGTTTCAAGCCATCCTGCTGTGGAAGGAACAAGACAAGCGTGGACATGACCTAATTAGAACAAATATGAGCCAGCATCTTGAACTATTGATTCATTTTGAGAAAAAAATTAAACAAAACACATTCACACATTTTGTTTCCGCAATATTTATTTGTTTACCCATTGATGAGAAATAATGTCAATGAAAACCTTAAAAATATAATCTCACTCAAACCCAAACAGGTTACTGACATTGTACTCTAAAAATTAAAAATTTCACTACGTTTATGTACATTTTTACTACTTTACTTTACTCACATTACATATACGTATGTGCCTTTCAGACCCTCAGAAAAGTGCACATGCTCCAATATTCAGCTCGAGAGGGTATGTAAGTCCAAGTTGTACCCTGGGAGAAAAGTGTACATCTTCCATCTTTTTTGTTTTTGACTGTATACAAAACAAGTCTGTGTAAAGCATATGGAAAAATGGGCACTTCTAAAGATTTCTGGCAGGGGAGTGTCCGTTTACTCTGAGTGAACTTCAACCCGTCAGATAAACCTTCCTCTCCCAGCAGATCATACATCAGACTCTCCACTGAACTTCATATCTCGCTGCTGTCTTTACTTTGTTCTACCATTTTCTAATTATTTCTATCTTAACATGTTTTTGTATTTCCTCCTATAGAAAGTACACCTGGACCTGCCATCCTGTGTTCATTTGTTTCTACTTCCTGTCCTCTCTAAGGTCAAGAGTACTGGGTGTGGGGCTTAGGTTTGGGGTCTGGGGGTTAGGTTTAAGGTCTGCTTAGATTTAGGCTCAAGGGTAAGAGCGTTAAGTTTAGGGTCAGTGCTCTGGGTCTGGGGTAAGGTTAGATTTAGGAAAAGGGTCAAATAAAACTAACAACAAAAAGCTTCCAGTATTAGATGCGGGCGAAGCTGCATATTATAAGTGATAACAACATATTTTTAAGGTAGTAAAGACAGTCTGAACGCAACCTATGGGGATGATAACAAGTAATAACGTCCATTCAATGGTCAGATAACATCCAAAGCCTCTGTTTTGCCCAGCTCCCCTCAGGCAGAAAGTTAAGTGTAGAACCACTAGACTGAGGAACAGCTTCTACCATGAAGCTGTTAAGCCTGGTTTATGGTTGACGCGTCGCATAGGGCGCGAGTGAGCGCGCGGCCAAAGTGGCGCAATCACATAGTCCCCGCCCCCGCGCTTTGGCCCTGCGCGTCGGTTTGGCGCGTGTCGCGCACCTCCGAATTTTTGAAACTCCACAAGCCTAGCGCGCGCGCCAAATTGATTGACAGCTCGGGTAGGGACCTCACCGACAGCCTTCACGCTCGTCACGCCAGAGCCTGCAGCTGTCTGCGCCGCTGTGGTCGTGGAAACGGCGTTGCGACACATGGAGGAATGTTTTTTATGTGATACAAATTTATTAAATTCCCCGAGCGAGCAGAAAGCCATTTGTTTTTGTTGTGTGATTTCAAACAGTTCTTCTTCTACGGTAGATTTCTTCTTCTACACCTTTCTTGCAACATATGCACAGGCTTTAGAGGGTACTGCCACCTGCTGGTCCGTAAAAGAACAGCACTTTGCCATGCGCCGCCGGCGACACTATAAACGCAAGAAGCCGCACGGCTGAGTGCGCGCGCAGCCCGCGCGCTCCAGCTTGCGGACCAAAGCGCGACTATATCCGAGCCTTTAGACTCCTAAATCCCTAACCAGGAAAATCACTGTAATGCCACTTTAATTGTTGATATGTGACTTATTTGTGCTGCTGATTATCCATGATGCTCATGTCTTGCCTTTAAGCTGCTAAATTCATATTCATACTCATCTGCTCACAACAGATTCATGTTCAGGCTGCTGTTTAATACATCATATTATTTTTACATTATTACAGTTTAGTGTAACTTTTAGAGCCTTGTACTGTATACTGTTTATTTTTATACTTTATAATCTTTTTTGCTATTTTTGGGTGTAACTGGGACCTTGACCTCATGTACCACATGTGATACAAATGACAATAAAGAACCTTAAACTTTGAGACTGTGACGAAGTGAAGATTCAACGAGACGTATGTGAATGTTTCTGTTCGGTTTGAAACGACTTCTGTTGTGATTTGGCGCTGTATAAATAAACTGAACTGAACTGAAATTGAACCAGTTGTAAGAGGAACCTAAACATTTAAACTGGAAAAGATCTGCAGGGTCAGTCTTTGGTCTTTTTTTATTTATTTTTTGGTAACCAACTTATTAAATTTTTATCAATACATTTTTATTTTTCGTATAGATTAGTGTCCTCTCACGACTATCAAAAAATAACACATTATTTCATATTGTAACAAATTATATATACAGTGTACAGTATATCATTTAGGTTTTGCTTTTTTAGGTTGTAAGGAGCCAAGATGGTCTAGTGGCAGGGCTTTTGACTACGGATCCGAAGGTCGCGGGTTCGCGTCCCGGCCACTACCCAGCTTGGGGTGTCTATGAGTGCACACCTATTTCTCCAGCTCCCCGGGCGCTTTCGGGCTGCTCACTGCACCACCTGGTAGGTGGTTGGGTTAAATGCAGAGACGAATTTCGTCTGTGTATGGGAACATACGCAGATGACAGGAAAAGACATTATTATTATTCCATTCATTGTGCATGCAGATGCAGATGCAAGCACGGCAGACTTCTCTTGTCTCTGGTGCTATTCCTTCTCACCCCCCTCTGAGAATGGTAAACAGTCATCTCATACTTCCCCTCCAACACATTCATTAATCCCTTCTATCCTGTGGGGCTGGATGATGATTACAGGGAAGCCAACCAAACCGCCCAAATAAACAGCCCTCAGGCTGTAACAAAAGGCCAGTCCACCTCACCCTAAACACAGCTTCCCTGGCTGGATCGGGTTTCAATCAAACCCACGCACAACATACAAACAAAGGGAAGTAACAAGAGTCACAAGCACTGACAAAAAGCAGTGGCTGAAACTAATTTAGTTTCCTTCTTTTTCCCCCTCAAATAGCACTTTGGGATTTTTATTAATGAAAAGTGCATTATAAATTGAATTCATTATTATTATTATTATTATTATTATTATTATTATTATTATTATATCTAATGAATCCGATTTATTGAACAGCAGATGTTGACAGTTAAATATTAACAGTAAATTTAACAATCTAAATAGCCTTCAGAAAACAACTAAAATGTTGACCATTCAGTCCAAAAAACAAGAACTTTATGAAGTGACTAGACTTGTGGTTTTTGTGCATTTTGAGCATAAGTTAATACAAATAACCATTCATATTTTAACACAAATCAGTTTTTTTATGTCCACAAAGTTAAAATTTTGGCATTTTGAGAACTCAGACTGGAAACATCTAAGCAATGTTCAGACATCTAGGCTAAAACAGGCTAAATTTGGTCAAGAAGTAAAAGTTTAGTAGATATCTGTCTTTAGTAGACCTGCAGGCCCTGATGACCTCCCTCCTTATTTTTTAGGGCTGGCTGCACACATCATTGCAGAACCAGTGTCCCACATCTTTTTTATGTCGCCAAAAATACAGTTCCAAACGTTTGGAAAAAAGCTTTTGTTCTACTTTTACTGAAGAGAGGTGACCCCACCATACTGAACAACTATCGACCAATATCTAAACTCTGTGTCCCTACTAGGTTTTAGAAAAATTGATTAACTCCCCAAGTCAAGAAGTATTTGGACTAATTTAACCTCTTACCTCTCCATCAATCTGGTTTCAGGAAACAGCACAGCACAATGACTGCTTCGCTGAAGGTTCTTAATGATGTAGTTGAAGCAGTGGATGCTAAGGATTATTGTGCTGCACTCTAGACCTGTCTAAAGCCTTTGACACTGGACCATAACATCTTATGTCATAAGTTCTCAGAAAATGGTTTATCAGATCACACTATTACCGTAGTTGGTTTTCTAATATCTCTCAGATCGGAGGCAATGTGTTCAAGATAATGGTACTTCTTCCAGTTACTTACCGGTAACTGTTAATAATTGTGTACCACAAGGTTCAGTCTTAGGACCCACCCACTTCACAATCTACATATGTAAGTACCCTGCAATGTAAGTCAGACCATCCCTGATGCATCCTTACATTTCTATGCTGATGACATAGTTGCTTATTGTTGAGCTAGAACAGCTGCTAAGGCTTTCCAGCTTTTACAGTATGCATTCGACATCACCCCGTCAGATTTGTTCCATTTCAAATTGGTGCTTTTTTTATTACATAACTTTATCAACATTACAAGCAAGTGTCTGCCAGAGGTATATTTACAGATAAAAAAAAGTAATAGTATACAAGTATAAAAAAGAACAATTTAATTGTAAAATGGTATAAAAGATAAAAAAAAGTCTAAAAAGATACAAAACAATCTATTTACTGTACAAGTTATATACCGGTAGGTACATTCACATTCATTCAACCTTTATTTAGACAGGCATGACGTGACCCTTTTCACCGATTGCGCAATACCGGAAGCACCGCCATTTTGGAGATACTTGCGCTGTAAACACACAGTAGTTGAAGTCGGAGCTCCAGTTTTATTTCTCATTGTGACCATGTTGTCTGTAAAACAAACCTCTGTAAAGAAGACAGAAGCTGCAAGAGAGTATGTGGACCAGCTTCAGCCTGCAGCAAAGGAACGTTATTTGGATAAAATACAAATAATTGGCAGCCAAGACCCATACCGGCTGTCCAACATGTCAGAAGATGAGAAGACCTTACCAGCTGTGACCTACGCAGACATTGTGAATTATTTGGTGTTTGGTGATTTATATTTAATTTTTAATTTGTGTGTGTACATATAAATATATTTTGGGTGTGTTTTTAAACACACACTAGCTATGTATTCTTATTGTAAATGTATGTGACTCATCACATCAGTCTGAGGATTGAAGCAAATTTTGTCAAAATGATCTCCCTGTTTTTTAAGCTACATTTGATCCCTGGATCAACCAGATCTGAGCGGTTCCAGAGAGCAATGCCTTGATTTTCCTTATTCAGACTAAATGTGTAAATGTGTGTTTCAGTTCATCTTATAGAAGCTCTGTGCAGAACTACCTCAATATTTTTTTTTAATAAACATGTGAAGTACAATGATGGCTAGAAGTGTTATTCAAAATTTTCAACTCTTGTACAGTGTTTCAACACAAATTATATAAATACTGTAACAGCTTACACTTTATAAATCTAATTACAGTACAGTAAGTACTTTGAGGTGCATTCTGCAGACATTTATCTTTTAAGATAATAGTACGAATTATTGTCTTTATATGGACCTTTTTAACCTTACAACTACTTTGAGTTTGGCATAATATTTTCTGGTCAATAAAAAAAGTGCACAAACAAAATGGTTAATGATACATAATGTCATTTATTCGGTTTAAGAGAGGTTTTCTAAATCGACGTGAGCTATACAGTATCAGCACCACTATGTGAAACATATGTTGTAATATGTAAGTTGTCTTGTTTGCTCACGTCAGTGTGATATCCATTACAGAAAAAGCATAATCAAAATTACATTCATCAAATCAATACATAAACAGTAATGATATAGTAATTCATGCTCAAATAAAGAGTGCAGTGAATGAAAAATCATGTCTGCCCCATATTTGCAAAAACAACTTCAAAGTAAAGGTGGAACAATGTAAAAAAAAAAAGTTTACATCAGCTATCACTCTTCTATCCACTTGTTCTTTTTACAATTCATGCAGCTACTCATAACCCACTAAAGGTGGTGACAGATTAACCAAGGCACAGCAGCACACAAAGCCAATCATATCGATTAATGCAACTTTTTCTGGATCTCTACATGTTTGAAAATCGATAGGTAGAAGAGGGCCATTCAAGATTGTGTATTTTTGTCTAACACAGCCTATGACATGTTCAACATGGATTCTAACATGTGCTATTTGCCATGTTTTTTTAGTTCTTTTTTGTCGTCGGTTGAAACGTTCTGCTGCCAGATGTCATCCCACCATCAGCACCAACTGCACTCTGCAGCACACATCTTCAGTGATGCCTGGATTCAGCCTGGATCATCCTTGCTGTACAATGGAGCACGTTTGCCTAAGAAAAGAAAAAACATAATAAAATAAAAATTACTTAAATGAAGTTGTAAATAATTGGTGTGTTAATATGCATATGAATTTCAAAACAGGATTTACAACATAGCACCGGATTGTCAGTTGTCAAACAACACAAGAACAGTTAATTTAGGTTATTGTATGTGCTTATTGTAAATGTATACTAAATCCTACTTTTTCATTGGATGCGTCTCAGCTCGCACGCTGGCCACATTATGCTCCCATGCAAGTGGGTGGACAGGGAGGAGGTCATACTACAGTACTGCTTCTTACATATTTAGTGTTTGTACGTATTTTTTGCTTTTCAACTTGAGAGCTAGGTGTGTAGTTTCTCATGACAGTGCTCTTGTCACGAGTGTCATGTCACTGTCATGGCTCTTATGAATTTTGAATAATCAGCATAAACAACTCAACAACTGAAAGCTTTGTTAAGCTTTCAGTTGTTGAGTTGTTTATGCTATTTGTAAAAAACAAATAACTCAACAAAAAAAATTAACGTTCCATGTACATTTTATGCAGCACAGTTAAAGGATTGTAATAATAATAATCATTTTATTTAAAAGCTCCTTTCAGGACACCCAAGGACACTTAACAAACCAATTCAGTTCAAACATTATCAGTGACAAATTGAAATATAAAATACATAAGGATGATATAATATAAAATACATTTAGTAAAGTTAATGATAAGCTAGTCTAAAGAGATGTGTTTTCAGGGCTGTCTTGAACAGAGAAAGGGAGGTGGTGTTTCAAAGCTCTGTCCTCGTGCTCAATAAACTTATGATTCGTGTAATGCCCTAATTCACTATAATCTACTGTAAGAAATATATTACCTGACACAAAGTGTGCAGAGCAAATTCGGATGTTGCTCAGTTTTTTTCAATCCAAGTTCTGGTTTAGGCTGGCAGCCACAGACGTCGACGTTCCTCTGATAACTGCTGAGTTACTTCACCTTGATTTGTGATCACGAGTGGTAATCTGTAAAACTGAAGGTTTTTCTCTCAATCTGACCGATTGTGGCAGCCATGGACACGACAATAATTCACCATTTCTTGATTTTGTGTGACAAGACGCGACGCACAACTAGAATAGCTTTGAGGCTAACACAGCTATGTCGCCAAGATGGCTAACTTCCGGTATATTTCCGGTATATTTCCGGGTTGATGACGAGCCGTGAAAAGGGTCTATATGTAACGTTCCTTGTTGAAGTGGGTTATGCTCGGCTTGGAGTTTGACCCCTTTTTCTTGTGAATGTGAAATTTTCCCAGAAGAAGTAGAAGTTGGGTGAAGTAGATCAAGTCTTTATCCATATCCTTATTGTTGAAACATAATATAATGTCTTTCTCTGTAAGTGGAATTATCTGTCCAGTTTTCTGTTGTATGAGTTGTTGTACATCTGTCCAGAATGCCTTTGTATGATTACCGGTACATTGATAGAATAAATGAGAGATAGTTTCCATGTTCACAAAATGTACAAGAATAGTCAATATCAAGTTTAAATCTTTCCAGTGTTTTTTTAACAGGTTATGCATTATGATTGGTTTTATATGCAGCACGGTGGCACAACTGGTAGAGCTGCTGCCTCTCAGCGAGAAGGTCCAAGGTTCAAATCCCGGTCCGGGGGCCCTTCTGGGTGGAGTTTGCATGTTCTCTCCGTGCATGCGTGGGTTTTCTCCGGGTGCTCCGGTTTCCTCCCACAGTCCAAAAACATGCATGTTAGGCTGATTGGTAACTCTAAATTGACCCTGGGTGTGAGTGAGACAGGTCCCTCTTGTAAATGAGTCCCCGTGGCTCAACAAGGATAGCCTGTATAAATAAAGGTTGAATGAATGAATGAATGAATGAATGAATGAATATGAAACCTCTTTAACTTTACAGTATTTGTGATGAATTTTTTTTCCCCATTTAACCAAACTTATTTCCAATTAATTTCTCTCAAATGTAGAGGACCAAAAAATTCTACCGGTAGATAAAGTAATCTTCTGCAGACCTTATAAGTTTGCTGGAACATGTTTTAGTGATATCCATTCCACCTAGCATCATGGTGCTTGGTCTCTGGTTAAATAATAGGCGTAGATCCTGGGGGGGTCGGGGGGGTCCGGACCTCCCCAATCTTGGGGAAATATAGATCTGTCCCCCCCAATAATTCAATAAAGGAAACCGTGTTTTTAAACAATATTAATATAAAAAGGCAAAAAAAGAGAGAAATCCGCCATTATTCTAAGAAAAAAAAAAGGAAATTTGCCCCCCCCCCCTTCTCTGTTGGCAAATGGTTTAGTCCAATGTTTACAAGGAACAACAAAAGCACCGGAGTCACAGGCTCCGGCGCGGAGCCGCTGGGTGGGAGTGAGCTGCAGCACAAACTATTAACTTCCAGTAAGTAGCTACTTAAAACATTGGTGACAGTGACTGGGAGGAAAAGGTCTTTTACAGTGTTGAAAGACAAGTGTGTCTGTGTCTCATTAGTGGCTGTAGCAACAGCAAAACGCAACGAGGAGCAACACTTCATCAGCTAACACGCTAGCTTCAATGCTAACTAGCTCCCTGGTGGCTCACAACAGACAGAAGAATGTCAGTGCAGCTTTGAGCAGGATGGATTCACATTCATCATATTTTCAGGTGTGGCGCTCTTGAAAGAAGTAATGATAAAATATGTGAAAGATAAAGAGTAGAGAAGATGTGATGATTAGTTAAAATGATTTTATAAGTGTAGCACTTTGCTGCAGCTGTGGTTGTTTTAAAGGGCTTTATAAATAAATTATTATAAAAAATGTTGAGGATCAACACTTTTGTCACATGATTAATAAAAAAAGTCACTGTTTATTATATTACATTATTGATATTTTGTATCTGCAACTGGAAGATTTTATTCTTAATAGGTTCTTAAAAAATGCTACAGATTTGTTAATAGTAAAAGGCATATTTTGAATGAATGTTACAAACGTGTTCATTTCTACAAAACAGTTAATAAAATATTTATAAAATACAATGAATTTCAAATGTTACAGATTGAGTTTAACATAAAAGAAATAGTGTTTTATGTTTAAATATCAGTTAATAAGTAATCCATTATGCCCCCTTGTTTAGGACTGGAACCAATCTCAGCTGCTTTTGTGTGAAGGCAGGGACACCCAGGACAGGTCTCCAGTCTGTCCCAGAGACACCCAGGACAGGTCTCCAGTCTGTCCCAGAGACACCCAGGACAGGTCTCCAGTCTGTCCCAGAGACACCCAGGACACGTCTCCAGTCCATCACAGAGACAGACAAAGAGACAAACAACCATCCACACTCCCAGTCAAAGCTAAGAACAATTTACATTTGCACAGAAGAGCCAAAAAATTATTCAAACTGAGGACTCAAGTTCTTGATTGAGAGTTCTAATCACTACTGGTAATTATCAATAATAATTGATCATATTTACCAAGCTAAATCATTGTGTGGAGTCTTTAATAATACAGACCAGATCAGATGTGATCAGGCAGTCATATATTCACATGTATGTAAATGTATTATTATTAATACTATAATTAAAGTTGAACCATGCAAATTTGTTTGGAACGAACAAGTGGACCTTTGTGCCTCTTGGTTCCACTGAAGTAGCTCTCAGTCTCAAAAAGTTTGGTGACCCCTGCATTAAAGTATTTCTTCTCCTTGAAAACTGTTTTCTTTTTAAGCTTTAAGATTTTGGGAAGATGTTGTACCAGATTATCAGTGACACTGACCACAGCAATCTATGAATACAAGCCAAACTGAAATTTAAACAATATTTAGAGGGGACCTATTTTGCAAAATTCTCATTTTGCCACTTGTCATTTTGACAAGTGGCAAAGATTGAACACATTAAATTTTTTATAAGAGTAATGAGTGTCACTATTGTACTGATTAATAGTAGTATTAAGACTACTAAATACATGCCATTTAAATCAATATTATTGCTGATTATTCTGCATAGTATATGCATGCAGTTTGGATAAACTTCCCTCTGTACATTTTGCATTACATTTCACTGTAACTTTGC